>CAHIKZ030004041.1:790000-862500 GCA_903632075.3 Acanthosepion pharaonis | reverse complement strand
GCATGTGCTGACAGCAAATTCCTGTCAGCCAATGTCGGAAAAGATGAAATAGAAAGACTAAGTTTAGCCACACATTCAGATCGCATACGTGGAAATATATAGTTTCGGCTTGATCAAGACGAATTCAGTTTAGTATTTTAAGTTTGTCTCACATTGGAACAAACGAGAAACGTTCTTTAACAACAAAAACTTATTTCTAAACTGATTATCCACTAAATTTTCTCTCATATTTATGATAAGCGTTCTATGAAAACATTGAATGCCTATTGACACAACACGGGACCGAACTCGCGAATTCAAGTACGTTAGAAGCTCGAACAGATACTACAGATTGATCTTCAGGGAAAGTTAAAAACTGCTGGGATTACTGAAAATGAATAATTGTCATTAACACCAGCAGTTTATTCAACGAAATAAATATTCACTAAAAAGGTGTAGTGGTGAACGAGTTAGTGTTAGCAGACTATTATTGTTTGTATGAGTTTGAGCCTCACTGGGTGTTTGTAATTTGTTTTGAGATCACTTCTAAGTTTGGAAAAATGTTTCCTTCTGGGATTATTTAAAACCGGGAATACAAAACTAAGACCCATGTTAAAAATTACTTTACGGTTATTAAATCTCATATATTTGCACACCTTTCTATACATATATAGACTAATATTTAAAATGCCATCAATCTTCAAGACCATGGCTCTCCACAGCTTCCTTTTCTTTATTATTTGTGAATTGCGATTACGGCTTGAGAAAGATAGTGGAGTGGTTTCCTATTACCTCTTCACGGATAGTTTTCATTCCATTAGACTGGTTGCCATCCAACGCTAGAGAGCCCAATCGGTACTGTTACTTAACCTATGGCTGGGGAGAAGAATAAAAGAATTTATGCCTTCCCTTGGAAATGGACGCAACAGATTAAGCTGGAATTTGAACTCCGTTCGCAGACTCCACTTTCCGCGTCACTAACAGATGATAGTGTGCCCAAATTTGCTTAAAGGGCAGTTTAGTATTTCCAGTCACGTTTCTATTCATATATGGGTAAGCATTTTTTAAAAAGTTCATCCTCCTTCAAGATATAAACAATCATGGCTCTCCACAGCTTCATTTTCTTTATTATCTGTGAATTTCTATGACTCCTTGCCTTCTCCACAAGTGATACCCTATTGTAATTGTCATCGTAAAATTTTAAAAAAGAGATAAGTTGTTATATCATTAAGAAGACGAATAAAATCCCAGTTGTTGATGGTATTTAAATTGCATCGGGGGAAGTTTTTGAGAACAAGGGCTGTTTTAATTATCTTATAAATAAATCTATTGTTTAGATTACAAAAAGGATACTAGAACAATATATTTCGGTACTTTTAATTAAAAATAGGTTACCTTTTTGCTGCTTAAGATAAGGTTCATTCGCTTAAGTTGTTACACTTGACTCATACGCGCCTGCTTTTTTGTTTTAAGTGTTCCGTCTTATAGTAAATCATAGTAAACAACGCGATGTTTACTAATTAACTGTATGATGGAGCCTAAAAGACTTTCTGAGAACTGGATGCCCCCTCAGAGGTTGGAAAACTGGATCTGGAGCCGAACATGATTGTTTGTGTCTTGAAAGAAGAAGAAGTAAAAGAAGAAGAAGAAGAAGAAGAAGAAGAAGAAGAAGAAGAAGAAGACGACGACGTCTTTTCTAGATAAGCCATTTTACACTGCACTTGTCTGTCGTTCACGGTGTTAGGGATTAGGAGTACAAGTACGGCAGCTCCTGATGTACAATATACAATATACATTGATACAAGAGTCGCGGATAGGAAGAATGTGGGTGAATGAGTGAGCGAAGAAATAACCGCAGATGTGAACGAATACTGAAAGCGGGAAAGGAAGAAGTAGTAGTAGAAGAAGAAGAAGAGCAGAAAAAAGAACACAACTTTTAAAGCAGAAAAAAGAAGTTATGAAAAACAGCGTAAAAGGAAGACAGAAGATAAAGGCCTAAAAAAAAAAAAGAAGACGAAAAAGAAGAAGAAGATGAAGACTACACGCAGTAGGTGACTAGTGCTGATTCTATGACAACTCCTTTATTTGGCAGAGTCTATTAATAGAACTGGGAAACTAAAACGAACTTTCAAGCGAAGTCTGAGAGCTGCCTACTGATTGGCTGCTCATCAGTGACGTTTGACATTCCATAAAGTCGTTTCCGCTGTTTGATTGGCTGGCTTGTGTGGTGTTGACGTCATCTACTTGAAAACACAGAATCATATCATCAGACGACGAGCCCTAAACTGCTCACTATGAGACAAGTAAGCAGGTTGGAAACACATCGTGTTTTGCTTGCGTAGAGAGGAGGAGATTTTCAATTTCTCTCTCCCTCCGGCTTGCTCTTTTCTACATGTAACCTAATATCATATTTAAACTATTCGCACAAAAACAACAACAGACAACTGTTAGGTGTATATATATACATATATATTTGTCACTATAAATATATATTTATATATATATACTTAACTTTCACGAACTTGTAAAAAACATAAACACACTCAATTGGTTCAAATACAAACAATTATATTTCTTTACTTGAGGTTATATTATCAAACAGTTTATAGTTGATAATATAATTTGTATATGTGCTTACAATTATAGGTGATTTTACCATAACAACCAGCCAGGAAGTACGGACATTTAAAAAAAAAGAGAAAAAAAAAAAAAAGAAGGAAAGAAAGAACAGAATTTATTTGATTTTTTTAAAATATTTTAAACCATTTGAAAACTTCAAATATGATGGCCACAGAGGCTCAAAAACTTATTGCTCTCTCATTGGGAAAAATTGCCGCCTCCCGTAATCAACGAGGTGGGATTAATTTGCACAAAAATCTACTTGTAGCAAGTGTATTGCAAAAGGCCCGAACTGTATACATGATGGAAAGTTATCAATGTTTTGTCACCAAGAAAAATCGACAAATGGACATTCAGACTCACTTGTACAGCAACACATATACCAACCACGGTATCGCTAACAATAACAATAAAGAACAATTTCAACATTCTAATGTAACCTGTGCATCGTCAACTACAAACCAAGAAATGCCACCAGCAGCGCCGGGACCCGTCTCAACCTGTGCTATGGACACTAATAACTCTACCCTGACATCGGCTTCACCGTCTTGTCATGTTAGAATTAATAGCACCCATGAGAACATTGGACTCACGATGGACACACACCGAGACGAGAATCGTATCAACACATGTCGGATTTCCGTTGATCATGTACCCTGCCTAGATCGTCTCTCTCCGGTCACTTCTACGACGACAGCACCCTCAGAAGTAGGGGACAATGTAGGACCGGTGGTCACGTATACAAGTAGACCTTGCCAGTCAACACCTTCGCCAATGGGCACGCTAACACCCAGCACACTGAACAGCTGTCAGCATGGCAATAGTAGTAACATCGGTAGTAATATGATGGAAGTACCCCTTCGACCAAAGCCGGTGGAGATGGTCAACGTACCACCCGTTGTGTCTGAATACGTCGTCGTAGACAACTCGTGTGTAGGCGACGACAAGGAAAACACGCCGCCCTCACAGGTGCTGATGGAGTGTGACCTGGAGAGCTTATGTGGAAATCACGCATTAAATGGAGACAGTAATACCAGTAATAATAACACCACCGGTTTGTACGGTGGTATGGGGTCCCCGTCAGTCAACCAGTTACACCATCCTCACCAAGTACACTACCATCAACAACAACAGCAACAACAACCTTTATTGAATCATCACCAGCAACAACAACTTCACAACGTACAGCAGATGCATACAGTCCCCACAAGCGGCTGTTATATGTACACTCCTCGTACAGAATCCACTGCATATCCGGAAAATAATGATCGTATGATCACGTCTACAAGTTTATCAGGCAGTGGAAACCGAGAGGGTCACAGCCAACAACAGTCCTCATGTATCTATGATCGTACCGGGGCTGGAGTTGCCGTGAATTCTCCGCCGTCATTTTTAGTCGGCAGTGGAAAATGTGTGAAAAGGAAACGACCCGCGTTCGATTCCACATCGGACTTTTGTGAAAACAATAACAATTCAGGTATGATGCTAAACGGTACGACGACCAACAACAGTTGCAATGGTGGGGTCGCTATCAACACAAGTCACATCGAGGGCTCTGCCTCGTCAATATCAAACAGCTGTTCTTCGCCTATCTTTTCATTGTATTCATCTGCATTCAGTCCGGCCAGCCCCAAGAGGACTCGACTAGGTGACTGCGTTGTTCTCATGGACCATAACAACAAATTCGACCCAAGCACTTCGTCCTCGTGCGCTATGGGGTCAGCCTCCTCGTCACCTATGTCACCCACGTCGTCGTCGTCTTTGTCCCTTTGCACGACTCTTACGTCAACATCGACATCATCAGTTGAGAATTCTTCACATGTGCTACAGCAACAACAACACAATCTTCCTCATAACAACAATCCTATCCACCACCACCATCATCATCATCATCATCACCATCAGCAACAACAGCAGCAACACTTATTCCAAGTACCACACCAACAGCAACAACTTCATCATCACCATCCACAACAGCAGTCCTCGTCAACTCCGGATTGTTCAAATCAAATAAATAATCTAGTGTCCATTTTTCATACGGGGTTTTCTGGTCTCTGTGCTGGGGGTGCCAACAGCACCCCCTACAGACAAGAACAACAAACAACGGACATTCTTCATCATAATAAAGTCGGGTCACTTCATGATAACTCACAGCAGCAGCAACAACAACAGCCGTACCACCCCAATGTTTACCACCACCTCCCAGAACAACACCACCCACGTCAACTTCAACACCAAACAAAAGAAGGCGATGGTGGTGGCGGCGGTGACAAAGGAGGAGGAGGAGGGGGAGGTGATGGTCATCTTTGTGCCGATGTCGTCGGCGCCAACCTTGAAAACAGCTGCGCCAATCCTTCCTCAACGTCGCCGCAAACGACCACCCTCATCAAAACAAACGTGTCGACATCTTCGTCGACGATCGCTCCGTCAGACATTTATCCCCAACATCAACAAGGAGGGTACCTTAGCTCGTGCTCAGGGGTATCTACGCAGAACTGGAACACTTTGAGCAGCACGAACAGTGATAGCAGCCAACATCTTAACAATAGTTGTGATATTAATATGACAGACTGTAGAAACAGTGTTAATTCGAGTAGTAGTAGTAGTAATAGTAGTTGTAGTAGTAGTAGTAGTTGTGAGAGTGATAATAACAGTTTACAGTCGCCGTCCAGTGCCACTATTACGACTACGACGACGACAACGACGACGACGACAACGACGACGACGTTGTCTAATCACGCAACTCAATCTTCTTTATCAAATAATACAAGCGACTTCACTGGTTCTACGGAAGACAGTCTCAGTAAAAAAAATGTCGAGAGCAGCAACAGTAGTAATAACACTAATACGAACAATATCTGTAATAATAATAATAATAATAATACTAATACTACTACTAATAATAATAATAACAGTGGTGCTAAAGTTGTTGGGTTTTCCGGTTCCTCCCGCGTTGTTTCTGAAAATCTGACATCGAATGCTTCTCTGTGTAGTGTTCAAATGAAAGACAATAGAATTGAAACAAGTTTACGGACTGTGATTGTTTTAACAGTATAGATAATAATAATAATAATAAAAATATTAATAAATAACAAATTAAATAATTATGATAATAATGCACAAAAATATAATTTACTTACATATATATATATATATATTAAAAATTGATTTTTTTATTACTGCAAAAACGCTAAAAAAAACAGACGTGTACAAAAGAATTTTAAAGACAAAAAAACAATTTCAGAACAGACTGAAAAATATTAAAAAAATCTATGAAATGAAAGCTAAACGGAAAAAAGAAAATATTGTATGAATGAGAAAAAGAATGACCAAAAATTATCTATATAAAAAAATATATTATAAAAATTACGAAAAATTGTGAATAATGAAAAAGGAATTTACAACAAAAAAAAAAAAAAAAAAAAAAAAAACATTAACAGCAGAATTAAAAATATTGGAAAAAAGATAAGTGTTTTTTCTTATCTATTTTGTCTTTTTTATTGTTCATTCATAGATTTTATCCATTCATTGTTTCATTGCTAAATCAATTTTTATTTTGTTTTTGTTTCAATTTATTGTAATGTTGTCATTTACTAAGCTTAGCTTGGCACAAGACCACAATGTAAGGCGATCACTAGTAATGGTCAAAGTATCTCGTTAACCTTTTCCCCACCCTGAGGTACCCATTTAGTTTAGTGTTGTTGTCGACTTGACAAAATGTTATTGTCCACAGCTTTCCTGAGTTCCTTTTCTACCCTCATCCCCTCCCAAGTACGACAATATGGCATGACAAGGTGCGCTTGTGTACGCATGCGCACGTGTGGGTCAACGCCAAGAGGAGAACACATTGACGATAGAAAGAAAAGAAAATGAAAGTTGGAAAAATAGAAAGATATATTTTTTTAATTCGTAAAGTAACTTGAAAATTTTTCTTTTATTTTTGAAATAAGTCATTTTTTTTATCAAGCTTTATAATACGATTTAACACTTTCTGTATTTTTTTTTTTTTTGTTAAATCTTGAAAAAAAAACTTCTTTCGGTAAATTGAAAATTACAAACAACTGTTTTACAAAGAAAAATTTGCATGAAATTCAGTTAGTTATACAAGAAAGCGATTGACAAATAATTTATCTTGTGACATTTATGTTGGATTATTTTAAAAAGTTCATTTTAAATCCTGCACCAAAAAAAAAGGCAAATGAAAAGAAATGAAAAATTATGTTGCATTAAACTTCCAAATGGGGAGAGCCCGTCTTTTATTATACTTTTGCTCTTTCTAAAACTCGTGTGGAAGCTATTTTGTTAGGCAAAGATACAAATCCAAGATCAAAGAAGTGTATAGCCTAACAAATCCTGAGATGAAGGAGGATTATTTTGTATTTTTGTAGAGTTTTATGCAGAAGATTTTAAAGACATAAAATTTTATCAAATTTTTGGTATCAAATCGCTACAGACAGTTTATTAATATTATTGGTTCTTGAATTTGCATTAACTTGTAAACATATTCCTTAAGGCCGATTTTCTTGATTGAAAACATAAGTTCCAGGCGTTCAATTTACAGTGTAACCCGGATATAAGAGACCCGGATATAAGAGAAACCTGGATATAAGAGAGATTCTCTCTGGTCCCAAAGTGTTCCCATACTTACCTAAACAAAATAGACCAAACCCGGATATAAGAGAAACCTGGATATAAGAGACTTCTTCTCCGGTCCCGACAACTCTCTTATATCCGGGTTACACTGTAAAATAAATGTCATAATCCAAATTCTAATGCGCGGGAAGTAATGGTGTTTTGAGGCTAGGAGGGTTCTAAACATTATTGTTTTGCACCGGGCCAGTCTGCCTGCCAACTTAAAAACAAAATTTCTTTTACCAGAACTCGAACTGATGCCGGTCGGTTGAAAATGCTCGCATCACATATAGATAGAACTCAAAACATGAATGAAAAACAACTCATTGTTCATTTCTTTGTTATTTTTTCAGTTGTCGTTTTCCTTTTTTGCTTGTATGTACTGTAAATAAAAGCTTAAATAATTAGCAAACAAATTAAAACTTTGAAAATTACTTTGATGAAAGCCGGAGTGTTTTCATTGGCACAGTAAAAAAAAACAAAAAAAAACTTACAGCGAAATTATCACGTGACCTAACATTAATGATTTATGATAATTTTTTTATTTCATTATGTTAAGTAGTTTGTTCTATAACTCGTAATTTTTCAGTCCACTGTTTTTGTTGTAGTTTTCGTCTTTGTTTTTTGTTTTTTTTTTTGTTATTCAGGGCGTAAGTGGCCATGACTCCCCATAGTTTCATTTTCTTTATATTACTTGTGAACTGATCTGACTTCTTGGGAAATATAGCGGAGTGGTTTCCCGTTGCCCTCTGCACGGTTTTGAATTCAGATATTGTCCTTCTGACCTAGACTGACTGCCAGAGGGAGAAGTACTGGATTCATGCCTTTCCTCGATGCGAAGTGAACACAACAGACCAGAGCAGAGCTTGAACTTGGCTAGCTGATTTCACTTTCAGCGCTGATAACTGCCACGCTGCCCACACCTTTGACTGTGCATTGTTAGGAAAACTAAAACATTTTTGGTATTTGTAAAAAAAAATGTTTTTTGTTTGGTCTTTGAACAGAAAAATATTCGGATTGAGAGTTGGTTTTGTTTTGTGTTTTTCAACAAAACAGTGTTTTTCAACAAAACTGTTTTTCAACAAAACAGTGTTTTTGAAAGATGAGTTTAATTTAATATTGGACTGGGTATTAACATGGATGTTTTTTTTTGTTTTTTGTCATCAAATCTAAACATAAAGAGTTCAATTTGAGCATTTCGACGCTGTGTAGCAAACTTGTCTCCTGAAACCAATTTCGACTGATTAGTGAGTTCGATCATTCACTGGATGCCTCTTACTTTCGGCCTTATAGCGCGTCTAAGCTACGCTCAGAAAATCACCATAAAGAGTTCGATACAAAATCCCACACACGCGCACACACAAACACACAGACACGAACACAATCTTATATACAGTCGTCACACAAAGCAAAATTCCCGTTTTTATACTTCCACGTGTACACACATGCAGACAGACGAACCTAGCGTATATGCATAACTTGAACGCCTCGCCAAAACACAATGGTTTAGAAATTAAAATCATAACTACTATAGTAGAGAAGTCGACCCCGCTAAGAACTCAACAATTATACTTTTTTGTATCAAATTAAGAGTAAACAAATAACTCGAATTGGGTAAACAATGAAGTTTGTCTCGCTGATCATTAGTGAATTTGATTCTTCTTAACTGATTAAACCAAATAATTAAGTGAGTCTTGTTGAGTAATGATTAAATGTGAATCTGAGTGCACAATTTCTGTAGCAATTTTTCTTTTCTTTGTTTTTTATTTTTTGATTGTGCAGAGTCTAGAGAGTAACGCTGTCGTTAGCAAGATCCTCTCATTGACCAAAGGTAGTAAGTTCGATCCTCAGTCTCCAGATATTGTTGCCTTGTGCCATACTAACCTAAGCTTAGTAAACAAATAATGAATACAGAAAAGAATAAAGCTAATGACTTTCATCCTAACCTGGGACCCCCTGACATTTGGCCTTGTGCCATATTGTGCTAAGTTTGCTAAATAACGATAATAAGCCCACCTGCAGGCATACACATGCAAGGAGCTGTATACGCGTTTATAGACGCGGGAACAACACACCGTGTTCTTTACAACACTCATGCGTGCACCTCTGTCTTTTATTCTTCCTGTCTTTTTATGTCCTTTCTTGTACTGTCTCTCTTAATAACTCTCCTCTCTTTTACATTTATATTTTCACTTCTCTCTCTCTCTTTTCTCTCTCATATTCTTAGTCCTCTCTATACTCTCCCTTCTGCATTGCCTTTTTTCTGTCTCTTCTCTCATAAACTCCCTTTTCTCTCATAATCTCTCTTTTATACTTTCTCTTTCTTTCTTTCTTTCTTTCTTTCTTTCTTTCTTTCTTTCTTTCTTTCTGTTCTCTCTTTCTTTTTTCTCTTTCTCTTTAAAAAGTCGGTCTGCGATTCGTTACCAGAACATATTGAGGACAAGACACCTGGGATCCATCTCATAAGCAGCAGCTCCCCACTGTCTTTAAAAGAAATAAGGACATAGTTACGTCTTGATATCTGCTAAAATCGTCGAGAAAAAAAGACCAATTTCTGGATAATCCACCTTAAGATGCGACCTTGAGTTGTGTAGCGTATCGTGTGGTTAAATGGACTCGCCCAACATTTAAAAACATCGAGAGAGTCATCATTTGGGCGGCAAATAAAAGTTCGCTTTTTCTCTGTCTCACTTTTTTTTCTGTCAATCTTTCTTACCATTGTCATATTTCTCTCTCTTCATATTGAGATATGAACAAACATTTTATTGATAAGTAAAACATAACTGTGTTTCCACCGAATTAAGGCAACTAAATGCATCTGTTGTTAATCTTATTTTAAACAGTATTTTATTTCGTCTACTGGCTTGAGCATTCGAGAAAACTTATTTTAAAAAATGCGCCCTCCGGCTGCATTCAAATCTGCGTCACACTTTGCAGGAGAAACCGCTGCATGTTCGAATCCTACCGGAGGGCACATTTTCTATTATAAGTTTTCTATAATGGTCAGGTCAGGCTGGTAGACAAAAATGCTGTTAAGAAAATGCTGCGTCTGAATGCAGGTATCCACTAAAAATAACGTTTAGAGAAACAAAAATACATCAGATTAAAATAAAATCCATTAATTCTTTATATATATATATATATATATATATATATATATATATATATATATATATATATGTGTGTGTGTGTGTGTGTGTGTGTGTGTGATCAAATGACAAAAGGGAAACATCCTACGTAATGTGTTTTGTCACTAGACGGAACCTCTTCAGAATAATAATGGGTCTAACGATGGAGTGATTTTTTTTTTAAATATGATAAAATATAGTTTAAAGGTAGGCTATATTTATGGATTAAAGTGTTCAATATCAGGGAAAGAGCGTATGGCTTGACGACTGAGTTTAAGCATGAAGCAAACTGTCGTCTCTGGATGTTGACTTCAATGTCCACTTACACACACACGCTGATACAGTCATGCACAGGCACGCACACACGCACACACACACACACATATTGGGTGAGAAATAAATACAAACAAACGCCGGTTACAATTTTAGTTATGTAGAAGTTTTATCCATTTTATTATTGAATTTCATATTATTATTATATAGACTTGTATGTAAAATCTTGCATTAATTATACATGCATATATACAGATATTCGTTTATTTGGCATTAAATTACATCACTCCATAGTTTATCTTGACTTTCATAATTAGTCTAGAGTATATTTTGGCGCGTTCTTAAATTTCAATATTTTGAAAACCAAACGACATTTTTTTTTTCTGTTTATAAATACATGTTGAAAAATAAAATTCTTACATTGGCAATGATAAGCTCTATCAGAGGACGAAACGCGTTGGTAAAAAAGTTTTCCTTTTGTCATGTCTTCATTGATTCATATATATATATATATGTGTGTGTGTGTGTGTCTGTGTGTGTATGTGTCTCTGTGTGTCTCTCTGTGTGTGTATTTAATTTATATATATACATGTATTTAATTATATATATGTGTTTATATATATATATATATATATATAGATAGATAGATAGATAGATAGATAGATAGATAGATAGATAGATAGATGTGAAGAAACTGGGATAAGTACAGGCTGAGATAGCTATGAACAGATTCAGGTAAATATGAACAGACACACACACTAACGCACACAAACACACATACATATATAGAGAAAAGATACATATGAATCTATCATATATATATGTGTGTGTGTAGAGAGAGAGAGAGAGAGAGAGAGAGAGAGAGAGAGAGAGAGAGAGAGTCATATCACATACGAGTATGCATATAAAATTCAAAATATTTTTGCTGAGCCTTCATTTTTGACGAGGCCGGTATCAGTGTTAAGGAGATATATCCACGCAAGCATAACTTTCTACAATGTATATTTAACAGTTTATAAAATATAGAAAAATATTATGTCCAAAAAATATAAACAGGAAAATTATTATAATTCTTTCTTGCATACATACTTTAAGTTAAATAATAAATATTATTAACTTAATTAATAAATATTATTAAGTTAGCTAACAAATATTAACACAGTCATATTTGTTCATTTATCTCCAGAACAATCTAGATATGTGATTTCAATGATGTTATAATTTTTCTTAACGTATAGAAAAAATTGGCAGTAGTTGCTTCATCGTGGTGAAAATGCCGTAGCACCAATCAAGAACGTCTAATGAAGTTAAGCCTTCATTTGAATTTTAATTGTTTCAGCTAATTTAAAGCAACCATTGGGATCTTAGGACTAGTCAACAGGGCTTGCTATAAATTCTATTTCCTTGGCTAGTGTAGGCAGTCTACCTTTAGCCTGCAGGCGAAACCTTACTGATTATCACATTGGGATTCTGTTGGACGTTTGAAAATTGCAAAGTATCTTGATAATGGTGAAGGCATCCGAACATAGTTTAGAAGAAAAACAAAAAACAAAAAACAACAACAACAAAACAATATAATCCGAGCCTACAATGCGGATATGTAATTTTTAAACCATTTACTCTTCCGAAATAAACTGTTGGAAAAATCATTCTAAAATTGAATAGAAAAAAAAAGACACTGTCGAAAATAAACCAAAACCTGACAGAAAGAAGAAAATGTCAATCGCTGTGGAACGCAGTCTTCTAAGAATTGTTAAAAATGATTCAAATATTACAACCAAGGATTTCAAGAATAATTTGGAAGCAACTGGAATGAAAGAATTGCAGGCCTACGATCGTGCCGACCTCTTAAGACCCTTGTTCTGAAGGCTAGTCATTTGAAATCTCGTTTAGCAAATGAACAGGTTGATAAGCCAATGTAATTCTGGGAGAATATATTATGCTCAGATGAAAAAAAAAAACTTTTGAAGCATAATGGCAAGGGATATGCGTCTGTTAAAAGAAATCTGGTTGGAAATTTTCCCATCACAATGATTCAAAATATACAATATCTTCAGAATAAGAGTATAAAGATTTTGTCTTTGTCTAAACCGAAATCCAATTGAAATTGGAATAATTTGGAAAAACAAGTAAAAAGAAAAGCAAAGAGATCGGCAATAGCTTGAAGATTATGTACATAAAATACGGTAAAATATCCCTGTAAACATTTGTGTTAATTTAACAGAATCGAACAAGTCATAACCCTAAAAAGTTTAAAATTATATATGCTGGTCAGTGGTGCATTATAGGTGGGTTTATTGCATTATTCTAACGGTTATTTGGGTGGGCGGTTACATTTATGTTTCGAATTATTCAAACGGCTATTGAGTGGAGATAATTGTGGATCCGAATGCAGTTATCGAACTCAGTTCATAGATTTCTGAATTCGAGCCGCTATCTATTACTCCACGATGCGTCCATCAAAGTATGAATCGATCTCTTCTCCCGTTCACCTATTAGTAAATAGCAGGACAGACTGGGTCCTATAGCCTTGAGTGGTAACCGGTCAAGGAGAATGACAACTCTGAATTCAAAACCAAGTGAAACGAAAATCCAACTTTTGTGACATCATGTCAGGAAGTATGTTTGAAAATGTCAAGATGCGGCTTTCAATCCAAACAACACAGTCTGTACAACAAAACATGGAGAAGGGATTATCATGCCTTGAGGGTTTTCTCTGCTAAAAGAACAGTGATCCTGGGTAAGAAGTTAATGGCATTATGAAAACTGAGGATTATAGAGAAATATATTTGATGTCAACTTGAAAGTACCTGCTAAAAGAAATCTGGAAATTTAGGTGAAACTTTTCCCATGACAATGATCCAAAATATACATCTAGATTAATCTAGAAATATCTTCAGGATAAGAATATAAAGATTTTACGTTCGCCTTCAGAGAGTCCCGATTTAAATCCATTTGTAAATATATGGGATAAATTGAAAATTGAGTCAGAAAACTAATTAATTTGTAACAACTTCAAGCTTATGCACACCAAACGTAGTTAAATATACTTGCAAATGTTTGTGCTAATTTAGTAAAAGTTTAACAAGAAAGTTATCTCTTGACTGTTAATTTTTCTGTGACATTAAATTTTCTGGGTCATTAATTTTCCTTTGCCATTAATTTTGGACATACCATTTTTCTACTGTTTA
The DNA here is from genome assembly GCA_903632075.3 of Acanthosepion pharaonis. Classification (NCBI taxonomy): domain Eukaryota; kingdom Metazoa; phylum Mollusca; class Cephalopoda; order Sepiida; family Sepiidae; genus Acanthosepion; species Acanthosepion pharaonis. The sequence goes on along the minus strand of CAHIKZ030004041.1, from coordinate 848,678 downwards.
CAAATGATCACAATGAAATATTAATTTTTTTCCTTAAATATATATCTACTAACGTTGCATTTAAAGCGACCTCTGTTTTTCCGAAAGTGTTTTATCCTCATTGGTCTTTGTAATCATATCACAAAATCTAAAATATCAAATCTTATATATATATATATATATATATATATATATATATATATATATATATATATATACAGAGAGAGAGAGAGAGATGGTAGCAAGTATCAATTTGTTAGTTCAGTGGAAGGATTTCGATGAGGTTTATTTATTTATTTTCTAAACTGCCATTTCCGTTCAAAATGTAAAAAAAAATCTTTATTATCTTTGAATTTGTACATCTTCTAAAGAAAGGTGCAAGAGTGGTTTCCCGCTCAAACCTCCACAATTTTGAATTCATAGTCGTCTTTCTCTTAGATTGGCTGCCATCCAAGGCGAAAGAATGGGTAGAAGCAAGTCATTTATGCTGTTCAGACATTCTGATTTTAATTTTCGTGCTCATAACCGTAACAACTGCCTCCATTTTAAAGCTACATTTGAAATATCAGGATTAACGCTGTGAATAAATAGGAAACTACTTTAGCCACCAGACAAGATGGGTGTCATAGGCTAGGGAACGATCTATTTGTTTTGCGTTCATAACTAATGGATAATTGTGTCAGTTTGTTCATATCTATCTATCTATCTATCTATCTATCTATCTATCTATCTATCTATCTATCTATCTATCTATCTATCTAAATATATATATATATATATATATATATATATATATATATATATATATATATATATATATATCTGTATGTGTGTGTGTCTGTATATATGGCTGTCTCTTTTCATATTTATCTGAATCTGTTCATAGCTACTATCTCAGCCTATTCTTATCCGTTCCAGTTTATTCACTACTATCTATATAGCAAAGTAGCTCTATCTATCTATCTATCTATCTATCTATCTATCTATCTATCACAACCTGTTCAAATCTATCTATCTAAACCCCTGTCGCACGCATATAACTTACGCCATTATCTTCTCTCGTCTACTTTTACAAAATGTACAGTTACAATATCTATGTTTTACTGAAAGAATATGCATTTGTGTAACATTTTCAAGCTACATGACGGCTCTGTGTGTGTGTGTGTGTGTGTGTGTGTGTGTGTGTGTGTGTGTGCTGTCTGTGTGTGTGTGCTGTCTGTGTTTGTGTGTCTTAACTCGTGTACGTGTGTTCGCGTTTGACAGTGCTTGTTTTCCATGTACCCCTGTGTGTATGTGTGTCCGTCAGTGCTGACTTCCTAGAACGATACAAGGTAATATGAATGATTTTTTTTTTCAGTGAGGCAAACTGCTTTGAAAATTAAAGTCCGAAGTCCTGGTTCCGATCGAACTTCGGCCACTGGCAACAGGGTCTCTCAGTCCCAAAATGGACTATATACAATGTGCGATCTCTTCTTGTTAGGTTTTAAGATGTTAAACATCTTAAAACCTTAACTATCTCTCTCTCTCTCTCTATATATATATATAGAGAGAGAGAGAGAGAGAGAGACATACATACATATATATATATGTGTGTGTGTGTATGTCTCTCTCCATGTCTCTCTCATATATATATATATATATATATATATATATATATATATATAGAGAGAGAGAGAGAGAGACACACACACACACATATATATATATATATATATATATATATATATATATATATATATATATATATATATATATCGTCGTGGATGGGTGTGCGGTAAAAATTCAGATATAAATAAAAATATATCTGCAAAAAAACACAATAGGAATAAAGACAAAAAGTAAAACATGTGCAAATTTGTAAAATAACTTGCCGAAATTGTGTGTAATGTTCTGAGCATTTTTGACCGTCATTTTCAAGGTACGACATCAAACGACATATTCCACACCAGCAGAACCTCCGCCTGTTCCATTCAATAAAACATATTGAAACGAAGGACTTCTTTTTGCATTTAATCTTACACCCCAAGCAAAACAATAAAGCCACTAAAACTCAAAGGGTTACTGAATTTGAGAAAACGTGAGAAACAGAAAATAACATTAAGGAGAGAGAACAATAAAATAACGGGAATTAAGACAAAAGATAACGATTGACATTACATTTAAATTTTTGAAGATCAAAGCTGACTGGAAAGCAAGAAGCCAAAAGGGAGTTCCGCAAGCAGAAACTGCGAAAGAAGCTGTTAGCATAGAATTTACGGTTGCATCTCGCCATTCTCTTAGCATAGATATTACGGTTGCATCATCATCATTTCAACTAATGAGGCGCATGCAGCCAATCTAGTCAGTTATGTGCCATGCGTGATACACGCTTAGGCGATCATGTATCTTTTGATACATGACTGACGAGGCAGATTGCTTTTTCTTTCTGCGATAGACCAGTTGCCATTCAAGGCTATAGAACCCGGTCTGTCCTGCTATTTACCCATAGCTGGTGGGAGAAGAAGAGGATTCATACCTTTCCCAAGGGTATTAGCACGTAAGTGAATGTAGTGGATTCGACTGGAATTCGAACTCTTCGATCTTGTACTGTGCTTAAATTCACAATGTCTAGGTACCATAGAGGAATGTTCATCAGCTTCGTTACGGCGGTTGGAAAGTGACTGAAGCCGACATGTCATGTCATAACCATTAACATTGCAGATTCTTCTTTTGTATTTTACCAAAAATCTACGACTACCGAAATAATAAACTGTGTTTAATGTGTGTGTGTGTGTGTGTGTGTGTGTGTGTGTGTGTGTGTTAGGACTACGCCCTAACCAAAGGGAGAAATTCGCGCCAAACAAGCAGGGACTAAACGGAGGTGTATGAGTTCAATCGACAAAGAAGAGGAAAGAACAACAGAGTGTTTACAACCCTTGGACATCCTTGCAGAAACACAAATGTATATATAGGTAACCCGTGGCAATTTCAGGTAGGTATATATGTAGGTATGTATAAAGCCATAAATTTCGTAGAAGTGGTTTTTATTTAAAAATTAACTTTGTAAGTAATACAAATAGACCGATAAATACACACATAGGTATATTCATATGCACACACACACATATTCACACTGATTTGTATATGACTTACAAATGTACATATACGTCTATGTAGATATATGTCTTTTATAGGTGTTTCTTCATGAATTTAACTCTAGAATATGGATTCTTTTATTTACAGTGTCGATCATTTGCCGGTGACGATCATTGCTCTCCAGAATTTCCTGTCCTTTGTAGCGCTAAATAAATTTTATCTTTTTGCGAGCTCCTAAACCTTGTTCTGCCATTCATTTACACAAGCTAGCTAGATAGGCTATGCGTTGTTTTCCACCTGTCGCGCTTACCTTCAATCTTTCTTGTGAGTGTCAAATTTTCCAAACCCTCTTTCCTCATTATGTGCCCTAGTTTCTCTTGTTAAGTATAATTCTCCTTTTCGTTTATATCGTCTCTATAACTTGCTCGTTGCTCACATGTACTGTCCATGGTATTCTCAGTAGAACCCAGATTTCTGTTATTCCGAGTCTCTTTTTGCAACTGTGAGGAGATTGTTCAACATTCACTGCCATACTCATGAGAATCTTTCTTTGTCTGAAACTGAAATAATATTTTCTATGTGCCATGACCCTTCAGGCCGTTGGCGATCATGGCTCTCCACAGTTTCGTGTCTTATGTCTTTTAGTTATCTCTCCTATACTCTGTTTTGCCATCCATTTATTCAATCTCACTAGATAGGTTATGAGTTGTTTTCACCTGTTCCTCTTGTCTGCAATCTGTCCTGTGAGTATCAAATTTTCCAAGCCCTCTTTCCTCATTATGTGCCCTAGAATATTAACTGCAACTTTCTGATGTTAAGTATGAGTGCCCTCTTTATAACATGCTTAATGACAAAATATCTATTCACACACACACACACACACACACACACACACACACACACACACACACACACACACACATATATATATATATATATATATATATATATATATATTTTAACAATAAAAATATTAAAAATTAAAATTTTCAGACACCCTGAACTGCATATTAACATTTTTTGTTATACATCTGTATATATATATATATCTGTCTTCATATATATATATATATATATATATATATATATATATATATATATATATATATATATATATATATATATATGTATGTATAATTTTATGTGTCTATCTCAGTCTGTCCTTATCTATATAAGGGTTCATATATATCCTATTCAGTTCATACCCTCTCTTTTTCTCCCTTATTCTCTCTCCTCTCTCTCTCTCTCTCTCTCTCTCTCTCTATATATATATATATATATATATATATAACTGTTTTTAATTATCTTTATATTCATAATAATTTGAATCATTTCATATCTATTTGTCCTTTCAATCTATTTTATATATGCATATATTAGTGTGTTTTGAGCGCACACACACACACACACATATATATATATATATATATATATATATATATATATATATATATATATGTGTGTGTGTGTGTGTGCATCGTACATGAAGCTGAAAGTTGTGATACTGCAGGGGGCACAAAATCTATATTTTCATTAGTATAAATTTTATTTCTGTTATCCATCGAACACACTTTTTTTTTTACAGCAGCACTCAATGTGCGATACTATATATATACATATATATATATATATATATATATATATATATATATATATATATATATATGTGTGTGTGTGTTTGTGTGCAGATCTTAGTACAGATTTAGTGCCAGTTTAAATAGGTTATAGTCATATAATCATGGATGAACCGCCGCATAAGAAGGTCACCTAGTGAGGCTTCAACTCTACAAAAAACACTATTTTCTATTTACCAAGAACAATTTAGTTTGTCACAAAGTCACAGTAATGAGCTTTCTAGTCAACAAGTTTGGATTGAATCGACTTCGGTAGTAATGGCCTACGAGATTACGTTACTAGGCACAGTACCACACGCCCACATAGGCGTACAAATCAGATCAAACATGAAAAGTTTTCAGCATCTCTTATATGTGTTCGTGTAATGGAGTCTCCCATCATTTTCGAAGAATGAACGTTATTACTCTCTCGATGCCCAACTTGTGTTTGTGCTTTCGATGACTTTTAAGTTCAGCTTGGGACCCGCACAGTATTTCGCCTAAAGGACAAAGAGCAGCACCCCTTTGGGAAGGCTACTGGAATACGAGAGCGGTGTTTAAAATGGAAGTCGAACGAGAACAGTCTATCCCTGTGAACTCAATAAAGGGTTCGGTTCGATATTCCAACGTATATCATCTGAAGAAGGCCGGAGCGTATGACGGCCGAAACGTCGTGAATATGACAATAACGATGAGGACAGCAGTCCGAACAATGTATATATTAACGCTTGAATGCGATCTTTAGACTAAATGTTGATCTCTTTGTAGTTACATTTAAGATTGTATTGAAGCTGGAAACTGTCACCATGCAGTGTAGATTTGTATGTCCGTCTCACTCACTTACCTCATATATATATATATTCCTTACCGGTAGCACGACTCAGAGTTTCATGCAAAATGCAATCATCAGCACTATTTTACTAACACCAGCAGTCAATGTTCGATTTTATATATTTATGTATATATGGAGAGAATTAATACAAATATAGAATTTGTCACTTTGCTAATTAGCTTCAGTATCCCGACTCCAGAGTTTCGTAGACGGACCTTCCAGAAGTCACTCTGACCCCACGTTAGAGGGTATCAGCAATTGATTGATTATATTATCGTTTGCAGTTTTCATTGATGTAGGGTTGATTTTTTTCATTGTATGTATGTGTGTCTATGTGTGCGTGCGTGTGTGTGCACTCTCTTGTCAGAGGAACGCCATTTCTTCATTGATCACCGCACAACAATGTGCACATATGACTCTTAGCCCAGCCTCAGTTTGACATGATCTTCTGCAGATGTAACACTTGAAATGTCCATTTTTCGAGGTCACCGACTGAAATTCATCCTTGTCTGGTCAAACGAACAGCTGACTTACATACCAAGCCACATATAGGACAGGTATGCTCTGGTGGACGGGCTGATATGACTTCTTTGTGAGGTGATTGAATCCTTCCTGGGCCATGCGACATAGGTAATTTACCAAACCAGCGCTTGAGAGAAGAAAGCATTCAGATACATTACATAAGCAATCCCCAACATTATTGCGCGCCACGGATCGGGTGTCAAGCAAAGCAATTTTCCCACGGACGTGGAGGGCGGTTGGTTACGGTCACACGCATAACAACGTACAATAAACAAGATCGCAATTGTCAATAAAATGTAAAAAAAAAAGAGTTTTTATTCTTTCAGTGCGGCTCGGTACCATCTTGTCAACGGCCATGTACCAAATAATTCATGACCTGGTAACAAATTTTTTATGGCCCGGTACTAAATGGTCAACGCCCTGGTACCAAATGATCCACGTACCAAATAGTCCATGGCTTGGTACCAAATGATCCATGGCTCGGTATTAAATGGTCCATGACTCGGTACCAAATGGCCTACGGCTCGGTACCAAATGGTCCATGACTCGGTACCAAATGGCCTACTGCTCGGTACCAAATGGTCCATGACTCGGTACCAAATGGCCTACGGCACGGTACCAAATGGTCCAAGAATCGGTACCAAATGGCCCACGGCTCGGTACCGATCCGCGCCCCAGTGGTTGGTACCGCTGCAGTGCACTATACACGGCTTGTATATGTCGCCACATGTTCATTGCTGCAAGACTTTTGAAGAGATATCTGCACACAAATATATACACATACTCTAAGGAAAACTAAATAAATACTGTCACAATCTTTATCCACAAAAGCTGTTTTATAATGGATTATGAAAGACTAAAGTAATCGGACTTCGTAGAATTTATATTCAAATTTTCACAGAAAACAAGTAGAATTGTTCGAAATATATATATATATATATATATATATATATATATATATATATATATATATATATATATATATAACATCTTCAACATCTATCTATATTTCTGACATGAGGTATTGTAAATATATTACCCTACTTACATTCACGACGTTTCGGCCTTTGTGTGCTCCGGCCTCCCTGTTGTTGTGAGTTCAATACCTGGCCACATTAGAGATGAACAAAAATTTGGAGAGTTGAGTTACTAAAGGGAGATAACTGAAACTAAGATATCCAGAAAAGGCATGGCACGCGGATCGAGAAAAATCTACCCCAGTTGACTTAACAGCCGAAACGCCGTGAATATGACAATAAAGATGAGGACACCAGTTCGAACAATGTAAATAGTGTAAAAACATCTTTAACAAAGAAATTTACTTCGTATTTATCAAATTTGCATAAATTAAATATTGCAGTTCAGGCAGTGGAGAACTTTCAGAGGGAAATTAACAGGAGATAACTGATAACTGACATCCATCAGACATGGCACGTGGAACTAGAACAGTCTACCCCAGTGAGCGAAATAAAAGGTTCAGTTCGACATTCCAACCACCTGAAAAAGGCCGGAGCGTACATCGGCCGAAGCGTTGTCATAAATATAGCGACAAAGATGAGGACAATAGTCCGAATAATGTATATATATATATATATATATATATATATATATATATATATATATATGTGTGTGTGTGTGTGTGTGTGTGATTAATACAAATATAAAGTTTGTGACTCAGTTGATTGGTGTTATCTTCAGCAACCCGACTCCAGATTTTTTGTAGACGGATCATCCATTCGTCCTGGAGTATATATATATTTAGAACATATGTAAAAGTCAATTTCAACATGCAAGTTAAGCTTGTTCCGGTTAATGATAAAACTTTTTTCTATTATCAGAAAGTCAAGATTAGTAATTGTCATAAACTTCTTGTATAGTGAGGCTCATTTTTACTGTTTGCTCAACTACAGTGACCTTGTGCCAGACTAAGCCAAATTTAGTAATCTATAGATATAATGCGAGAAAGAGTGAGTACATCCCGATTATTCGTCATCGAATTTATCCAAGAATTAAATTTCTTATTTGCTGGTCGCTTCCTTTATGATGATGGCGTTGATGACTAAATTTGTTGCCAGCGTGCAGGTTCAGAACTAGAATCTTTCAGAAATGCACCGCCACCCAATCCTGCTCCAGTCATCCATTCCCTATCGCCGTTTAGCTTTGCAAGGTTTGGTTAGAGGTAAACATAATCAGAGTAGAAGAAAGTGCCGATGGCGTGAATTTGTTTAAGGTGGATCTCAACTTGCCAGGAAGTGACCCACACATTTGATTTCATGACCTTCCTCTGCGGCACATATGGAATGAGACATGCAAAATCCCGTTAAGAAGCTGGATTATGGATGTCCATCATGCATAGCCCTCTTCATCCGCTGGTCTAACCGTTTAGATATGTGATAATTGTCATCTGCTTGTTCCAATGTTGGGGGCTTTGGGTTTGGTCGCACCTTGTCTGGGTCCTCCTCTTCGGCCTTGCCGCCAAGGATGGCCTTACCAGGAGTTTAGAACTATCGAAGGTATAGTTCTCAGGATCCCGCAAGCCCCTTCATGACGACAAGGAGCGACCATCAGAAGTACATGCACTATAAACAGATAATAAGTAACATTTATTCAGAAAGAAACGATTAACTCGGAAAGTTAGTTAATCGTACGAATTGATAATTTCACCCATTCATGATACACCTACTGCAAGAAAAAGTTTTTTACTAGACGGTGGGTTCACTGTGTCGTGGTGGATGATTTTTATCTCCAGAATCTATGTCACATAATCTATGGTACATAACATATGTAACATATTTATATAACTATAATTCTACCATTCGTCCATGCTTAGAATATTGCTGCCATATATGGTCTGGTGCTCCTGCTGTATATTTAAAGATTCTTGACAAAATCCAAAGATGAATCAGTAATATTATTGGTCCTGACCTGGCATCTCGGCTTCAGTCACTTTCCAACTGCTATGGTACATAGACTTTATGAATTTACGCACGGTATTAGACTCGCAATGAATTCTCATCAATCTACAGATGAATTGGCTAGATGTAACCGTAAGTTCTATGCTAACAGTTTATTTTCTCGCACTTCACTCTTGTGGAACTCTCTTCCGGCCCCATTCTTTCCAGTAAACATTAATCTTCAAAAATTTAAATACAATGTCAATCACCATCTACTGTCTTCTTGATCACTCTTCTATTGTTCTCGCTCCTTTGTAATATTTCTGTTTTCTAATTCTTCCACACCCAGTAACCCTTCGGGGGTCTTAGTGGTTTCACTGCCTTGCCTGGGGAGAATCCGATTTAAGAAAATGGCGGCAAGGTCTCATTGTTTTACAGTTGAAATGGCTAGATGTAACCGTAAGTACTTTAACAGTTTTATCTATCGCACTTCTCGCTTGTGGGACTCTCTTCCAGCTTTTTGCTTCCCAGTCAACTTTGATCTTCAAAAATGTAAATGCAGTATAAATCGTTATCTTCTGTGTTCTTATTTTTTGTTCTTTTATTGTCCTCTCTCCTTATTAGTAGATTTTTCTCATATGCTCTAACACTCAGTAACCCATTGTATCCTAGAGGCTCTATTCCCTTGCTTGGGGTGAAATGATTTAAAAAAATCAAGCATTAATGTGGCAATATCTGTCTATATCTCTGAGATGAGGCATTATGATTACTTACATTATTTTCGGTGGACGAAATACAGGTTTCGGTTCGAAATTCCAATCACTTGAAGAAGGCCGAGGGGTACAACGGCTGAAACGTTGTGCATATGACAAAGAAGTTGAGGATAACAGTCCAAATAATGTAAATAATGTAAGTAATCATAAAACCTCAGAGATATAGACATATATTAAAGAATTGGTACGGACCCGATATACCAAAAATATGGAGACAACTAGTAAAGTCTCATCAGAAGCTGGCACGAATTTCAAACCATCTGACATTCCTACATCGATGCAGAGACCTACGACTCATCCCTTCAGGCTTGGCACCAAGAATCCCCGTCAATTCAAGGAGAGCTTCTCTGGTCGCAGAGAAATCGGGAGCGGGACACGCCCTTGTTCGAGAGAAAATCTAGTACAACCGTTGGATAAAACACAAACTACAATCTGATATCTCGCAGAGGTTCGAGGCCTTCTTCAACAGAATTACCGACGAAGAAGACCGAAAGAGGATCCATCACGACCTGGATAACTCCTTCAGACATGAATTCGATGCTGTCAAGTCCCGCCAAGGATTAATTAATTAAGTAAATTGAAAGATCAGAAGGTGATACACGAGGTCCATCAGCAACCAGTAAAGGCAGTCCTCAACATCAGTCAACACCAGCTGAGTACCTCTGAGGAATCAGTGCTAAACAAGGGTCTCAACTTCGCCACAACCATCAGGTGGATACGATACTTGAACATTATTGTTCGAATCGAGGAAATAGCCTTGAACTTCCCTGAAGCTCAGGCGGATGAACTAAGATGGAAAGCAAGACAGACACTGGAGAAGGCTAAGCCACCCAACGAAACTGGAGAGGCTTGGTAATCAGAACCCTACAGAGGAATGAAAATATCATCATAGTACCAAATGACAAAGGCAATGCGACTATAGTCATGGACAAATCGAAATATACAGGAAAGATGGAAGACCTCATTGCTAATGGCAGCTTCGTGGAAATAATCAAAGATGCTCCTATTCAATCCAACCAGATGGTGAGCCTAGACGTGAGTTTGTTCACCAAGGTACCCACGGAGGAGGCATTCCCGGTAGTCAGGGACAGACTGGCCTCGGGCTCCTCCCTCGGGAAACAGACCAGTATACCAATAAATAACCTGATGGAGATGCTGACTTTCTGTACACAAACCACACACTTGGAATGGGATCGGATATATATTGGAAAGATGAGGGCTTAGCAATGGGCTCGTCATTATCACCAGCAATGGCAAACCTATATATGGAATACTTTGAGGAAATGGCATTAGAATCAACACCACTAAAATCTCCTTAGTCGGCCAATATGGATACAATATAGGAACCAGTAATAAGGAGTGCTGGAGAAAAGCAACGAATAACAACAAAAATTGCAATATAAGCTCTGGTAAAAATGGTTGTTGAGAAAATGGTTTATAAGTCTCAAAAATTCATACACAAATGTCCTCAAGGACATATGGCCCAGTGGATAAAGGCGTTGGATAGATCCAGTGACAATCTAATAAAAAATAAATAGTGTTCAATAATTTTGTTGTAAATTCTGAAGAACAAAAAACAAAATGTATAACTTCAATTTCATCATGTTTAGGTTTTATTCTAATTCAAATCATCGCTTTTTAAAACGATAAACATTACCGAGGGTGAAAGTATTTCAAATAAAAACGTTGTACCCAAGTCAATTCAAATGGCGAAAGGCAGTAGAGATAATGATTTTCATGCTGTCGTCGAAATCTTCGGTTTATTCTACATGATGACAATCAAAGCGTCTTCATCGAAGTCAATAGGTCGCCCAGAGTTCGCCCAGAGCGTGGTTGATCGTTTAGGCTAAAATCACCCTGACGAAATCTGCCAAATCATTTTCTAACCTTCCGGAGATATGGAGCACAATCCAAATAAATGTTTTTGTTGCTGATTCGACGCTTACTCCTTTCCGAAATTCATAGAGAATAAGACGGTGAAAGTATATATATGTATATATATATATATATATATATATATATATATATGAAGTTAAATATATATATATATATATAATTGTCGGACTTTGTCCATTTAATAATGTGTGGCGTCATTTGTTTACATTTGGATGCGCTTTGAGCAGAGATGAATGTACGTGAGAGATTCATGGAAGATTGAAGTTTAAAGGCAGTAAATTCGACCTTACCAATCGAAAGTTCCTCTGTGGCCAAATCGGTTAAAGGCACGTCAAGTTAAATGACGGTTACATATAGGATACAGGTTCGAATCCTGTCGGAGTCTTATGGATTCTACCAGACCAGCCAAGTATGTGTGGAAATTAAAAGAAAAAAATAATAAAGATCCAATTGTAAAATGGAAAATTTTTAAAAAGCCAAATTTACGACAATCATAGCAATATCTGCAACCTTTGCCAACAGGAAAAGTTAGTAATAATAATATTTCCAGGCCAAAAACAAGCCTTTTTAATGAGAGAACGTAAATTATGACTCGACGCATACACACTAAAAAGTTCCTTTTGAGTTCGTATGAATCAGACTGAAAAGTAAGTATATACACATTTCATTTAATTCTTCACCGATACATTTCCAGTATCCTTGGTTTACTTTTTCTCCTCCTCCTTCCCCCCTTCTATCACACTTAAAGTCGTGCGTTTATTTATTTTTAAATAATAAAGTGTTCATTAATTAAAAAAAAAAATAAAGCGTTGTGAAATCAATTGACCAAAATCGCCTGAAGATGCCGAAATTTTGAAACCAAGGTAGCGGAATCAGCTGATTTCCTAATTTTTTATACTTAAAAGCTCTACATGTTCAAAAATGGGGGGGGGTTACGTTTGACTCTCTGCGTGTATGCATAATGATAGCAAAAAGCTTCATACATCTATACAAGTGTATGTATGTCTATCTATTTCAATCCATTCAAATCTATCTATCTATCTATCTATCTATCTATCTATCTATCTATCTATCGAGATAGATAGACAGACAGACATACACATGTGCAGATGTATAATGCTTTTTGCTATCATTATGTATACACGCACAGTCAAACTCATGCACGTACGCAAAAACACCGCTGTATATATATATATATATATATATATGAAGAAAAATTTGGAAAAAACAAACAAAAATCCTTAAATGCAATTATGTTATTTAAAATTAATGAAATGTCGACGTCTGACGTTTCGGTTTAATAAACCTTTTTCAAGACAATATTCATTAAAATACAATTCAGTTCAATTTAACAAAGACGATGGACATAAACAACAAGTCTTATCCAAAACAGATAACTGAAAAACATAATTGCATTTAAGGATTTTTGTTTGTTTTTTCCAAATTTTTCTTCATTCTGTCGGATCTATATCCATTTACATTTGCTTATATATATATATATATATATATATATATATATATATAGATAGATAGATAGATAGATAGATAGATAGAGAGAGAGAGAGAGAGAGGAACAGCAACATGTTTGGTCCCCTAATCGTTTAAAAGAAATATTTTACCCCCCCCACACACACACACATATACACAGTTTTATCCATTAAATAGTGTGCGGCAATTTGTAGGGAGACTTGGATGCAAAGATTTATCGATTTCTAAATGGGGAGTGACCTTGGATTTTGATTTTTGGTTTTCAATAAATTACTTTCTTCAATACCTAAAATCATGAAACAAAAAAGCTAGAAGCATCGATTTACAACTTTTGTCTCTCCCCACATTATCACTTTTCTCTCTCTCTCATCTCTCACACGTACACGCAGACCCCATATTATGAGGTAATGGTTAACAAGCTTAGTCTGATTGGCTATTACTACTGAGTAGTGAATTTGGACCTCACTGTACGCACCACACAAAATTCAATATGAAATAAACCAACAAAGGTTGACATGACCAACCAACCAAAAATTGGCACGAGGTAATGTTTAACGAGCTTATCTGGTTGGTAATTACAACGAAATAGTGAGTTCAATCCTCATTGAATATCCCATAAACCACATATATAATGAAAGCCGACTACTCGTTTTCTGGGCGTAACAGTCTAACCAATCCCTATTGAATTACGCCTGCTCAGGCATATTTGTTTTTGCTCAACACCCATTGAGTCCACCCGTGGTTTATACTGCAACTCTGCTGTGTAGACTTTAATTGTAGTTTCACATCCTTTGATGTGATCAACCGTTTGGTCGTGGTCAGAACGCTGAGGCCCTCGATTACGATAACTGGCCTTCAACCAGCACCGTCTCTCCATTCAATCACAACTCTTGGTTTAAGTCGTGGTATATTTCAGTCACTTGTCAACGGTGCCGTCACGCAGGGATCACCTCCCTAAATCGATAAGATCCTAACACATCGATCATGGTCAAACTCTAACACTAAAATGTTCAGTTTGCTCCGATCATCCACACACACACCTCTTTACCTGCAAAATCTTTATTATTATTATGATTTATTAAAAAATAAAAATAATAATAAAGGTGTTATAATAAAAATTATGAAATTAAAAATATTTTAATGAATTAAATGTTATAATACCGGTAATACTACTATTATACGTACCGTATACCTACTTTTGCAGCCTCAAATATATATATATATATATATATATATATATATATATATATATATATATATATATAAAGAAATATAGTCTTAAGATGTGCTATATTTATGGGATAAAGTGTTCAATAACAGAGATAGAGCGTGTGTAAATACAAAGTGAAAATAGTTAACACTACAGTCTGTTTCATACTAGATGCAATCGTCAGGCCACGATTGTATCTAGCATGAAAACAGACTGTCGCCTCTATGTTGATTATGTTCACTATATTATATATATATATATATATATATATATATATATATATATATATATATATATATATATATATATATATCAAACTATAACCCCCAAAGATACCCTTTAAAGTAATGCGAAATAACAGCATCTAAGAATTTGAGTGAATCCTGATCTCAGGGACATGATTTATTATTTTATTGTTAACTGTATCTTCTCCCTCACCCCTTACCCATCTATATCTAGATAGCATGCGTTAAGTTTAAGCAGCGTCTAGCCTACACAGAGTGGGGTTAAGGATAAGGAATTGAAAATGGTATATCTAACTCACTCATATCTTCTCTCCCACCTCACTTCCTCACTTCGTTAATTTTACATATGCTTGGTGCGTTCCGTCAAAAATGTGTAAGTTTCTTTTCATTTTTCATTTCAACTTTTGGAAGTAAAGTCTGATGATCCAGAGCCCTTTAAAAAGGGTTGTGGTGAAATAACTTATTACATGGAACCTTAAAGTGATCTGTTTTTATTCAAACAAAAATATAAATATATATATATATATGTGTGTGTGCGTATGTATGTATTTATGTATGTATGTGTGTGTGTGCTCTGTGTATTTAGACAGCAAATTTGCTTTAAGGCAAATAGTATTAAAGACAACAGACATTTTGTGTCGTTTTGCTGATCAACTTTTCCAAATTGCAAATGATCTTTCTCTGACAAGGAGGAAATTCCGTCAGGAATTGTCCGAGGTTCATTTCGGAAGAAATATGGTACAAACTTTCGACTTTCTTAAGTCATCATCAGAGTAGGTTGAGACAATACTGTGTGTTGATACGTAGATGATCAGTGTTGCAACGAAGACAATGATGCTGATTGGAGTTACTTTCTTCCTTTGTATTTTGCGAATTATTAGGTTGGCACGAAAGAGAGAAGGAAGCAGAATTAGAATGTCTGTTGTAACTAACTGGAATACCGAATCTTCATTACAAACAGAAAAAATTAGAGCTTCTCTTCTATATGGATTGCCTTCATCACTGCTCTGGAGCGCCATGCTTTTAATATATCGGTTAAAATTTCTGCATAAAAGATGACGTCTGAATTGAATATATCCGAATACATACATATATACATATATACATATATGCAGTGAACAAGAACACTAATCTACACAAAATTCAGATGGAAATAGAAAGAGAAATAACTTTAGCTAGTGATAAGATACGATACTGAAAAAAAGTAAAGAAAGAAAAGAAAAAAAGAAAAGAAAAAAAGGAAAAAAAAAGACAAACTAAAGATGGCCTGATATCTCGAACTAAAAATTGCAAAAATGCATTAAAAATTTAAACTAACAGATCTTGTCGACTGAATTAAAAAACAAAAAATATTTCAATTAATCCTTTCTAAAAAAAGTATACATTATTTAAATACACACACACACACACACGCGCACAAACACACACACGTATATGAAAAAATATAGTTTTAAGATATGCTATATTTATGGTAAATAGTGCTCTATATCAAGGATAGAGCGTATGTAAATATAAAAATTAATACTGCGCTCTACACCGAGAGGCGACAGTCTATTCCATGCCTGAACGTATTCATCAGGTCATGATTATTACGCTTTAGCATGAAACAGATTGTCGCTTCTCGGTGTTAACCTCAATGTTCATTTTTATGTATATCAGAGGGAATTTGTGAAAACCGGTTGCGAGCTTAATTTTTATTTTCTTGCCAACGTTTCGCTTTGCACAAGCATCCTCAAAACAAATGTAAAAAGTCTAAGGATAAAATTATTATCATGGAAGCCTTGATATATAGAAACGCTATGGTTAATTTGAAAACAACAGGTAATTTAATTTTCAAATAGATATCTGGTAAACAAATCAATGAGATTTGGACATAAACTTTTCTGTTACTAGTTCGGCCACGGAGATAAGCCTGAGAGAGAGCAAAGTTTGAATTCCCTATTTCACCATCACGTGACCCGTAACCCCTGAGGGTCGTAAAGGCACCACATGTACTGCAGCAGCAGTGGCAGTGTTATTTCCTTAGCAAGATAACCTGATGGAGGACAATCCTCTCCAGGCTGGTTTTGAAGTCTTTCTCTTTGCCACCCAAGGCTATAGAACCCTGTCCATTTTGTGTTATTTACCCATAGCTGGGGGTAGGGTTAGAGAAGAAATGGATTCATACCTTTCCAAGTGCATTAGCAGGTATTTACGTAAGGGAATGTCATGAACTTGACTGGAATTTGAACTCGGATCTTTGATTCTTCACCATGAACCGTTATCCTAACGAAAGCAGATATTAATTCATGAAAGTCCCAACGAGATACGTGCTTTCCTTAAATAAGTAATTCAAACGTTGCTCTGTCACGCTGGTCTCCGTGGCCAACCTAGTAACAGCACAGTTTAGCTCAAAAAGTGTTTTGTCTTTAGGAAGACTTCTCAGACTAGGCCGGTTGTTATTAATTTCACTGTTTAATAAAATTAAAATAAAAGATAGAGATAAAAATTCAAAAAGGTTTACCCACTAAAAATAACGTTTAGAGTAATAATCTCTATCTATAAAAGGCAGGATGTGTGTGTGTGTGTGTGTGTGTAACGAATGCACGGCCGCAATTTTCGACGTATTTGCACCAAAATTTACATGCATGTGCTCCAAGTTAGCGGGAAGGCCAAGACCGACTTTGCATTTCCCAACTCCCATCAATAGTAGAAATAATCGATTTTTTCATGCTTCTACGACAGTTTTCATGTAGTTTGTGGCTATTTTCTACTGGCCAGAGTGAGAGCCAATAGCTGGCTGCCACGAATAGGCAGGAAGATTCTATTGGCCACTGTGAGAGCCAACAGCTGACTGACACGAATGTTAACTAGCATGCTAGCATGCAAAATAATTCGATAGTTGCATTCGTCACAAGTGGGAAAAATTTTAATCTGCATGGCACCTTACTCCAATTGGCTCATTCGCTTGCTTAAACTCAACGTTGATTCTGATTCCGCAGAACTGGGTTGGATGTGAAAAAGTATTTGTTGTTAACATTCTTTTTTCATTCGGTTTTCCAGTTACGAGTCCTTTTTTTTTTTTTTAAAGCTGATCGTTTTGTGTTCATTTTGTTTAGTTCTTTTTTCGTAACAGATTTAATGTTTAGTATAGAGCTTAGAAAAAATTTGCAGTGTGAGATAGGCAAGAAGTACGGCATGTAGCAACATCAGCACGGCAAAGGACACTCCTTTAAAGGCAAGGAAGGGCAAAAATATTTTAAGTTAAGTGATAGCAATTGCTGTATGAGTCGTACAATTTTTTAATCAAGCACGGGCCATGCTGCTCGTGTCAGATAAAAAAAATATTTTGAAAAATTACCCGCGCTTTGTATTAACTACTTACTACATTAACCTATGCAAATAGATGAACAAAAATTAAACGAATTAGGAAAGGAATTTTAGAAAGTGCATATTTTTTTGTTAACAGATTTATGTTGGAAGGAGCGTATGAATAATATGAAACGCGTTTTCATTTTCAAAAAATCCCGTGCTTATCAGCTGGGTAGAAGTTGCTCGGAGTTACTTTCTTCCCTTGTGTTTTGTGTATAATCACGTTGGCGCGAAAGAGAGAAGAAAGAAGAATTAAAATGGCTGCTGTAACTAGCTGGACTACGGAATCTGCATTACAAATAGAAGATGAGAAGTAAAGGCCACCATTACATCGCCCGTTACGACGACAGAATCTGCTCAACACAAAGGGGCATATAACTCTTCACTATCCGACTGGCTTTTGTCTCTTTTTTGTAGGCGTACAGGCGTCTGTAGGGAAAAGACGCAATTAATAATTAACACTGGTCTTCCCCACCTCCGCGCTGTCTATCGATCGATCGATTTTATCTTCAGCAAAACCCTGTCGATGACTGAATCAGTTGCGCATTTTCTGTACTTTAGTTCTGTCTTCAGTTACAGGTAAATGACTACTATTATTATTATATACTTCAATTTTAAGAATTGGCACAAGAGGCTTCCAACGTATACCCAACTGCCATCGACACTTCGATGTGGTGTAATGGTTAGCAAGCTTGTTTTGCTAAACAGTTACGACTGAGTAGTGAGTTCGATCCTCATTAGATGCCTCACACTTTCGACCTTGCGCCACATCTAAGCTTCGAAAATCATGTACACCTCGACGTGGTGCAATGGTTAGCAACATGAGAGCAACGACGAAGTTTTGGAGAATACGGAAACAAAAAGGAAACTTATACCTAACATCAGGAAGAGGCAGTTGAAATTTCTGGGGCGCGTAATGAGAAAAAAGTGCTTGGAAAACCTGATACTCACGGGGACAGATTGAGGGACTTGAGTAAATGGATGGCAGAACAAGATTTGGGAGAAATAACGAGGGGACGGCACATAAAAGAAGAGAGCCCGATGCTCACTGGGTGCCCCATACTTTCGGCCCTGTGCCACATCTAAGTTACGCTTAGAAAATCACCATACCCAACTATCTTCTATGTAGTTACTCAGATATACGATGATCCATATATCCCACATTCTGGTCCTGTAGGCTGATGGCGCGTAGAAGGCGGCCGACATTTAACAAAATCTTTATAAAGAGAAGATAACAGAACCCAAAAGAAGTATTTTTACAGAAAATCTTTCAAACGAATCTTTTCTGAAATCCGAAGGAAATAAATTTTTTAAATGATCGAAATATCGTATTGTTTGTGTTGTTGTCTTCGTCATTGTTTATATCTGTTGATATATACTGTCACAAAATTTCTGATTACTCTAAAGACGAAAAAAATCTAGCATATATATATATAAATATATAAAATATATCTAAAAATATATATGTGAAAATATATCTAAAACTATGTAGAATATATCTAAATATATATATATATATATATATATATATATATATATATATATATATATATATATATATATATATATATATATCAAATATGTGGTGATTTGATATTTGATTTAAAAGAACTAATCCAACGTGCAAATTTTCGGGATAACAACTGAGACATTACTCTATTGAATAATTTAGTTCATGCCACATTGACTGATAAACTTCTACAACGAAAAAATTCTCAAATTGCCATATTAGTAAAAAACGCACTCTTTTAAATTTTCAAAAAAATTCAACCTTAGCGTTGCGACTGCACGCTCTAAAAGTTTGTATCCGTTAACAATAACACATTTCTAAAAAGCATATTTCGATTCGCATTGAATTTTTTCATATCTCTGATGCTACCTGGATTTGACTAAAAACAAAATAATTTTCATGCCTGAGGATGACTGAATGTACAGTTGAAAGTACTTGCAGATTAAAAAAAAAACCTTATACATCTTGTAGTTATTAAAAACAAGGATCATAACATTCATCGAGTGGTTCGTAGGTTAATGCAACTTTAAAAATTTTGTTTGTGAAAGGATTTCGCCATTTTATATCACTAACTTTACTAATCTAATTTTTGTATGAATGATTCATTGCAATATATATATATATATATATATATATATATATATATATATATATATATAATGAAATTCATTTTGATAATACAGTTCGTCATTTGGGAAAAGAAAAAGGACAAAAAAGAAAAAGGCTCATCAACTTCAGTAAATTTCAATAGTTTGCTATAATGATAACTTATTTGTATTTAAGTATTCGTTCGAAGAAATGCTGAAAAGTTCTCGGCTAGACTCAATTCCCTAAATGCAACCAAATGACATAAAATCGGATTATCATTGGAAGGAATTTGTATCAATATTCAAAATTTGATAATTAAAATAACTAGGTTGTAATAGTGATTTTAACCGTTTCCTAATAAGAAAACATTCGGCATTACAGTATTGCTGTCGGTTGAAATTTATAAAATCTTTTTCTTAAATCAGTTTTCCGGAAAATAGCTTTCTCAGATTTAGTAGCTGTTATCGCTCTTTTCAGTATTCGTGGCGGTTTCTTTCCTAACTTTTTATTTGAAGTCGTGTGGAACGTCAAAATCTTAATTATTTTATTTTATTTTATTAGTCTCTCATGCTTTAGCACCCGGCCACAGTAAACAAGTCTCTATTTCCCGCTTTTTTTAAAAGGAAATCGCCTCTTTTTTAACCAGATTATTTTTCTGGAAATCGTATATCTGCTCAGTTTTGTATCCTAAACTTAAACAAAACAATTTCTAAAAATAATAATTGATTTATTCTTAACCAGACACATTTATATGACATCAAACGTTATTATAGTGACCGAGAGGTCAATCACGTCGGATTAAACGATGGTTTCCCCTATAAAGAGGGACGCTGGTCCGAAACTTGCCATCTTACATATTTATAAATCTGCCATTCGCCCGTGCATTGAATACTGTTGCCATATCTGGTCTGGTGCCCCTGCTGTTCATCTTGTTCTCGGTTTAAATCCAAAGAAAGATCTGCAATGTAATCAATCCTGACCTGGCATCTCGAACTCAGTCACTTTCTCATCGATGTGACGTGGCTTCGCTCTCTTTTTTCTACAAATATTTTTATGGCAACTGCTCTGACGAGTTTTTCCCCCAGTGCTCCGGCTACATGAATTTAAGCGTGCTACTAGATTGGCAT
The DNA here is from genome assembly GCA_903632075.3 of Acanthosepion pharaonis. Classification (NCBI taxonomy): domain Eukaryota; kingdom Metazoa; phylum Mollusca; class Cephalopoda; order Sepiida; family Sepiidae; genus Acanthosepion; species Acanthosepion pharaonis. The sequence continues at coordinate 827,575 of CAHIKZ030004041.1, read as the reverse complement.
CTAGGTCCCACCTTTTTACTGTTGAAATAGTTAAATGCAACTGCCACTTTTACTTCAACAGTTTCTTTTCTCGCAATCCCTTTCGTTTACTTACATCCCTGATAAGTACAATCTTCAAAAATTTAAATGCAACGTCAACCGTCATCTTCTGTTGACTTGATCCCCGTTCATCTTTTATCCTTTCTTCAACCGCCCCCTTTACTCAGTCTTTTCCCTCACTTTCACTTTCTGTTACCCATCTGCGTGTTAGTGGCACTCCAGCCTTGCTTGAGGTGAAATGCTTAAAAGAAAGAAGAAAAAAAAAAAGAAAATTTCGGAATGCACAGGCCTATAGTGATAATGCACACCGTTAAAGAAATAAAAATGGAGAATCAATTTCAAATACGAAACCTCTGCTATAACAACGTACATATAATCCAGCAAGTTCTCCAATCCTGTAAGGCAAGCATGAACAACTTTTTAAACTTGTAGCAAAGTTGCACTTTTTCCCACAAAAGCTAATAACATTAACGATTTAATTACATTTCATTTTTTTCTTAAATGTTATATTGAGAAATTCAGAATAATTATTGAATACAAAGAATTGTCAAGCAAAAACAGAAGTTGGCTTCATACATTGCATCGATGGCGCGTGACCTGAATCTTCTATATATATAAAATTCTGTGACTTTTGTTAGTCTGTCCATCACACACTCTAAAATAGTCATGCTTTGACCAATCAAAACGAAATTTTGCGGAGAAGTGCATACAGTTACGGTTGGGGGCGGGGTAAAAAAATATTTGGTTTTACTAGGGTGTATAGCTTAGTACAATAAATAATTTTTTAGGAAAAATTAAAAGTTTTATTATTTGAAATAGAAAATTCTCCCACTATTTTAAAAACAATTTAATGATTAAAATAATGAATACTTATTTAATAAAAATTCAATATTGTTTTATGCATATCTTTTCTGTAAGTTTTTATATATAGTTGTACCTCAGTTAAGTCATCTTCGAAGATACGTCGGTTTTTCTTAAATATTACGATGTAACATCCTCCTACAACAGCCCCGACAAGCAACATCAAAGTTACGCATCAAGTAAATTTAAAATTGGTTTTTACTTAATTATTTTTAATTGATTTATTCATAATACTGGACGTACAAATCATAAATACTGTAACAGGCGATGGGGCGTGCTTATTTGCATTTTATGGTTTGGTTATTTGGAGTTAAGTCGTTTTCGATTTAAGTCATGACCTCTGGAACCAATTAATGACGTACTCCAGTTCACCCTGCGTTTGAGATAACTATAAACAAATCACAAAGCCAAACGTTTCAAAAAGTTGGGATTTGACTCCAGAAAGAAATATTTACGCATGGCCAGTTGTATGTTGCATGCTCAAGAGTAAGAAATCCTAAGAATTTATTATTCGCTTTTAAAAAGAAAAAAAAAAAGAAATTTTCTTTAAAGGTTATTATTTACCATAAAGTGCTATAGAATTAAATTAAAGAAATTATTGAACAGCGAAATAGGGTCTTTGTCAAAGTATTTTTCCAAACAAATCAGCTTATTCCAATCTCATTGATTGCTTTGCAAAATTTAACGAAACGTAGAGTTTTAAATCCCAACAAAAATGTTAGCGATAACTTCAATTATTGTAAATACGGTGAGGATTTTAAAAAATTCTGTTTCCTAAAAATGTGGAATTAATAATAACTAAAAGTTTCAAATGCCTTGGTGTATGGATCAGTTATAACCAATTTAGCATGGTGGGGGATAAACAAATTGAGCATAGAATAGGATGTGTTAGGGGTAGTTTTACCCATCAGTGGAAGATGCTAAAAAGCCAAAATATTAACAAAACAATCGAGTCATGTTTTTAAATAATGTCATCATATGGAGACGTTTATATGGATGCCATGCATAGCACCAGACTCGTTCAGAAATATCTAAACTATTGACTGTACACAACCACATTCTCAGATCTGTGGATAGAAAATGGCTTTGAGCGATTGAAGCCTGAAGGTCTTAGCAAGGTTCATCCTCCTTCAAAATTCCTGAAATGGAATTACAGAATCGCAAAGAGCTGTACGAGATTTCAGAAAGCACATCACTTGAGGACCAATAGCAACAACAAAAATGGATAACACATGTAACTCGTAGAAAGATATGAACGTTTCATACTAGCCCAAACAAAGGGTAAAGAAGTCCCCCGCCTCCTAATAGAGAAAAGATCGATAACAACTACTGGACTTGAAAAACCCATTTTCTTGAAAAAATTGTTTAAAGACAAAGTTTTTATGAATTTCAACCGAGAGAAGCACTGGCTGCTCAGTTAATGATTGCTGAATGTTTCCTTATAAGGAAACAGTTAATATTACTATTGCCATTATCATGCTGGTTGGGAGTGAGGGAAAATTACAGATGTTGTTCACTGGGTTGAAGTAAAATAAAGCATGTATCGATACAAATACTGAAAGCGCAGGACAACCTTCCAAACTAAACTCATCAATAATCTGTCCTTCCTTTTTTTCTTTCTTTTGCTCTCCCTACATCATTTCCTTCTTTATTTCTGTATTTGGCAATCATTAAATTTCTTTCTTTTTTTCTTTCTTTCTTTCTTTCTTTCTTTCTTTCTTTCTTTCTTTCTTTCTTTCTTTCTACATTTCTACATTTCTTTCTTTCTACATTTCTTTCTTTGTTTTGTACTCCCAACATTTCTTTCTTTCATTCTTTCTTTCTTTCTTTCTTTATTTCTTTCTTTCTTTCTTTCTTTCATTCTTTCTTTCTACATTTCTTTCTACATTTCTTTCTACATTTCTTTCTACATTTCTTTCTTTCTTTCTTTCTTTCTTTCTTTCTTTCTACATTTCTTTCTTTCTTTCTTTCTTTCTTTCTTTCTTTCTAAATGTATTTTTATTGATGAAATATTTTACTGCTTCTCTTTGCCTCCATAACTATCACTCTCTTTCTCACACCCACTTTCTCTCTCTCTCTCTCACACACACACTCAGACACACACACACACTCTCTCTCTCTCTTTCTCGCGTTCTCCCTTTCATGCACTATTCACTCTTCATGTCACTATCCTTCTCTTTTTTCTCCTTTTTTTCTTATATTTATTCATTTCACCCTGACACCTAATTTCTGTTGACCCGAGCGCTCAAATTCTTCCTCTCACGTAAACCCATGTGCAACCCCATTTTGTTTCGTCATATCCTCACCTCTGACCTTTACAACCAGACTTGTCTAGTCATACCTTAAATATTTCCCCCTTTCCCCGCCTCATTTGCGGGCGTGGTTAGTGCATATTCGAACCATATGCTTATTCTTATTTTTGTAAAGAATTTAGTGTAGATATTTTCTCTTCTGACGTTTGAGCCTCCATTTCTCTGTAGAATTATAATTATTATGCAACATTTTTAAAATGATTAAAAGCATTGTTTACATTGAATTATTATTTTTTTTTACTGCTGAAACTACCACGGCATTGCTTCCAACAAATCTTTCATCAGCTGAGGGTTTATTACCCTTAACCGATAGAGTTCAAGCAATACACCCCGACATAAACAGTATGGATGCGCATGTGGTGTATTGGTTAGCGGCCCGGAACGAGACATCCGCAAGTTTAGTTCGAGTTCGTTATCTTCAGTTTCGCGCGTTTCCATCACTTCTAAAACCCTGAGTTAAATAGCAGGATGCTCTTGGTTCTCTAGCCGTGGTTGGCAACCGGTCAATGTGAAAGACATCTCTGACTTCAAATCCGTAGGTAGATCTGCCATAGCAAAATACATTGTAGCCATTGACAAAATCATTGAATTCCCAATGATATAATCAACTCGACTGTGATCGATCTACAACAGAATTGATGCATTATTATTATTATTATTATTATTATTATTATTATTATTATTATTATCCGCTGACTGTTGATTTTCCATCACAATGTAAAAATAGCCAATGTTATCTCCCACGATCTTGAAGGCTATTTATTTATTTCTAGTTTAACACCAAAGTTGAACTGGCAAACAAAATTAGATATCCTATTTTGATAAGAATTGCCATGTTGGAAAAATGTCTTGCCACATTTAAAGATAGAAAAGAAACAAATGTTTCTTTGGTCGTCATTGGTTCTTATAGTATTCGTAAAATTTTCATGGTTTCCTTTAGTTTTGAATTCTCTGATGAGTCCTAATTCTTAAGTTAATAATTGAATACGTTCCTTGCAATTTCAACGACTATAAAATACCCATGGAAATTCCCTTATAGCATCGTTAAATATTTGGGACTAAGAACTGTAATAACATATTGCAATGACAATCATAAGTATGGATGCAGCTTATTATTTAAGAGGTACAGTATACAGGATATAAATAAATAAGGTTTTTAATTTCACTGAAGCATACGTTAAACGCATGAGAGCGTTATCGTTTCTTTTATCTCCCCTTTCTTTCTTTCTTTCTTTCTTTCTTTCTTTCTTTCTTTCTTTCTTTCTTTATGCCTTTTTTCTTTCTTTCTTTCTTTCTTTCTTTCTTTCTTTCTTTCTTTCTCTTTTCAGTTAGTCCCTAGCGTCCAAATTTGGCTCCATATGATTTATGGCCATTGCCGTTTAAAGGGAAATTAAAGACCATGGCCGAGATTAAGTAGAAGGCGTCGATACATTACATGGAGATCAAGAAAGAAGACTTTGGAGAACGTTCAGTAATATAAAAATGTGCGAAGTCTCAAATGATTACTGTGAAGTGGAGCTAAGGCTCTATTGATCTAAGGAGGCGAAATCTTTACTTGTTAATATTATATTGATTGGATCATTTCTGGACAAAGCTAAGAAAATTCTTCAAAATCCAATATTTTAATATCTATAGAAAAGTTTGTATCAACATTTTCCTTTGTTTCTTTTTTTTCTTTGTTGCAGTCGTCTGGTAAGCTCTTCTTTCTTCTGCGTGAATACGAAATAAAATATATATTTCAACATTCGTATCGCCCACCAGTGTAATATCATTCAACAATGTCTATAGCATCTTATAGCCAAATAGTGATTAGCGAGACAGAGTTTTTGAAGACGGAAGACCATATGTAGACAAAATAAAATTCCTAAAACACTGGTGAAAATTTGACTGAAACATTGAGCGTATATGTATGTGCATATATATTTGTGTTTTTATTTATGATTGGGCGTTCTTTGCAAATGATTGCGCCATCTGGCGGCAAAAGGTTCGTGATGAAAAGGTTGCTTTCGAGAGTTCTCTTATAGCAAATGAAAAGTTGAAAAGAAATACTCGAAAAGGTCAGGATGTTGAACTTACAGATCATATAGGTGATAGGTATGACCTTACTTATGATATTTCTGGAAGGTTTTGCTTGAGTAAAGAAGGAAAATAACGAGATCATCATGCCAGTGTACCTATCAATTATGGAATAGCATTAAATACAAGCAATTCATGTCATTTGTGAAAAAGGTGACTCAAAAAGTTACTCGAAGATTAACAAAATAATAGGTAATGGCTATAAGATATATGCCTCATATCTGCGAACTATATGTCAGAAGTTTTACAAGTCTATCCGGTTTAAAGAGACATATTTGTTTAAAGCAAAAGTTTTACAGTCATACCCGACAACAAGGTCGTAGCCATCATGTACAGAGTATCCCAAAAGTTACTATACACTTTTAAGAAATTCCTAAAAATTAGACAACAAAACTGAGTTTATTCATATTTTTAACATTATCAAAGGAGTCATTGCAGTTTTACATGATAGACTTGCCAGCATATTCCAAAGCCTTGAAGACTAACTGCATACTTCCACATGATCGCCTCCGTGTTTGACAACCTTCAGCCATCTTCGGACGCTGGCCTCTCTGACGTTTTACATAGCTTTCCCGACCTCGCTGCAGGCCGTGTGGATTCTTTCTTCAAGCTTTTACAGTTGGCCGTTTTCATTAGTAGTGATAGTAGCAGGTCTTCCACGGCGTTTCGTCAAGAACAGATCCTGTTTCGCGTAACTTGCCATGGGATTGCGTAAATTATGCTACGCAGTGTGACAGCCATAAAAGTTCTCAAACTCGCGCGGAACTGCAGACGGGGACGGAAAAACTTCTTGTCAGGCGGCAATTTTGCAACGCTGCTCCAACGTCAATTGACGAGCCATGAACAAAGTAGTCATTCGCTTATAAAAACTGAAAAACCTAAGCTGGCAAATACTAATGGTCTCACATCTCTCCGAATGATAACTGAAACGAAAAACAAAAAAAAGTAAGTGTATAGTGACTTGGCGGATAGCCTGTAATTTTTGAGTATAAACCGTTGGCCAGTGTCAGAGAAATTTATTGAATGTCTCACGAGACAATTTCACATTGTAAAATAAAACTATCTGCTAAGGAAACAAAAGCAGGAACTCCTAACGTGTAGAATCTGTGGACATATGCTTCACAGGGGAGTCTGAAAACCTGTGAGATGACCGGTTTATATTGTGTCACTTTCGAGAGATCTCAGCAAATGAAAAATTGAGAAGAAATATTCGAAAAGGACATGATGCAAAAGTTAAAGACAATATAGATGATAGGAATGACTCCACGCGAGAGAATTGTAGTAAGTTTTGCTTGAGAAAAGAAGGAACAATGGGACATATGCGAAGTCATCGTACCAAAGTAAAGATCAATTACGAAATGGTATTAAATACTAACAATTCTGTTATAGTTGTTTTGGTTTAGCGGCATATCAACACCTCTATGGGCAATTTAATGCCGAAATCTAAATATTCCTTGTACACAACTTTATTTTATTCTATTTTTTGAGATAATAATCGTTCTAGTGATACAAGTCTTACTAATTAACCCATAGCTGGGGAGAAGAAGAAGTGGATTCATACCTTTCCCAACAGTATTTGCGCATAAGTAAATATAATGAACACGACTGGAATTGGAACTCGGCTTTCCGATTAACAATTCCGTGTCATTATCCACATACACCCAAGCCAAGTATTACAGCATCTAGTACTCCCAAACGGTCACCCATCTAAATACTGACCAGCTCGAGGTTGCTTAACTTCGGTGATTGTACGGGAACCGGTGTTTCAACATGGTAAGCATGTCACAGTTGTGGCAAATTTTGAAATTCAGTTGTTGTGCTGAAAAGACACGTAGATATTCACAAAAATCAATCGAATGACGACAAATATTCACAAATATTCAACAAATATTCACAAATATTCAACAAATATTCACAAAAATAAGGACAACAAATGTTCAACAAATATTCACAAATATTCAACAAACATTCATAAATATTCAACAAATAGTCAACAAATATTCACACATATTTAACAAATATTCGCACATATTCAACAATTATTATGACAACATTTATAATGATTTATAATTTGTAATTTATAATTTATAATGATTTACAACATTTACAATGACAACATTTATAAAGACAACAAAATATATTTGCCTGCCAAGTTTGTAACCGGTTTTAAAAGTTTGTCCGGTTTAAAGGCATATACCTTCAAGACTCAATTGGGTGTTGCAATGATTGCATGCGATGGTATTACCCGTCAACAAGGTAGCAGCCATCATTGATGATTTTATGTGAGTGTTTTCTTTTGTTTCTATGCTGTCTTTCCCCGGAACTGGAACTGTTCGACATGGTTGTAGTATAAACCACAGGCTGGCTCGGTCGGTATTGGAGAGAATCAAATGTGCCTGCATCAGAGTCTAGCTAGCCACCTCAGCAGGGCGCGGACACGAGAACAAACGAGTAGACAGCGATTGTTATTGTGTGTTTATGAGCGTTTTTGTGCGTGTGTTTGTGTGTTCGTGTGTCTGATTTTCAATTTTAGCGTAAAAAACATTTAAAATTTCAGAATCCACACATGAATCATAAAACGTTAACTTTCCGAATATGTATATCTAAATAAATAAACGGCAAACTGTCTGTCTGTCCGCGTGTTTGAAACACCTCTAATTAACTCGGATCACAGTTGCTCTACATGAACATATTATACCTTTTTGTAATCAAGATAAAAAAAAATATAATAAACGTTTATTCTTTCTAAAGAAAAATATGTTTACACGTATGATATCCTTAGTGAAAAAGAACCTTCAACGAAAAATCAGAAAATTCAAGAAACATTATACTTAATCATTGTGATGATTTAAATTCTCCAAGGACTAATACAAATATATGAAGAAGCTGGTATTTTAATTTCTCTAGATTTCATAAAATTAAGTAAGTGGTGTTAAGAGGTGTAAAAAAATATATTTGCCAAGATTTTCTAAAAAAAAAAAATAAATTTCAAAAATAATTTTATTCATTTATGAATAAGTCCTGAAAATTAAGTTAAAATCCGACAATTATTTTGATTTTCAAAACTGTGTTTTTTTTTACCGCAAAAAAAGAGCCATAGTAATGTTTGGCCCACTTGCTTAACCAATATTTCGAAAGTGTTTGAAGGATTAAAAAAAAATAATAAAATAATTTAAAAATGCTTTGGTCTTTCCTCTTAATGATAATGTAAATATTTAGACTATAAAACTTTGTTTTCATCAAGTTTGGGGCTTTTTTTCTTATTATGGTCTGCTCTTTTTACAGCAAAAAAGTTTGGTTACCTACGAGATAGTGTGAACAAGTAGGAATGAAACGAAAGAAACATAATTTTAATAAACTTTACTTTCCTCGTGAAATTAGGCGTGTCATTGGGAAAGCCAAATAAAATACACATGCGTACACGTAACCGTACACACACACATACACACACAGTTTGTATGAAACTGAAATGAACATCAGTGCCGCAAGGGCTAATTTCCCTTTCTGTCCGCTGAGAAACAGGAAACAGTCCAAACCGAAATGTGCGACCCTTTGAAGTAATTTTTAAGACTCATTCTATACTTAAACTATATATAAACTAAGCCTATTATAATTGTGCTTGTCTGTCCCTTCATTATTTAGCATGACTGTAAATAACTAATAAATAATGGACTATTCCGTGTTTTGATCGCGTGAAAAGAGGGGAAAAGACATTACTTGGTTTCAGTGAGAAAATGAAAGAATGAATGAAAGAAAGAAAGGGAGACAGAATTGGGAGAAAGAGAATTAAATTAAGTACATAAGAACAGATACTATACTTTGATCTCAGCCAAAAAGGCGGGAAATGTTGGTGATCGCGATAAAAGCGTCATTTTCAGATGCACAGTTATCGAACGATGCAAATCGAGTAAGGCGATCGTCAAAAATCGAATTTCCATAAATTGAATAAAATAACATCGTTTGCTGAATTATTTTAAAATTACAACGAATATTCCGTCCTGGGTAAGACGATAAACTACGTCCAACAGCAAGGCCTCTGATCAGGAGGTTTTGAGGAGCGTGGAACCATCTCTTAATTGCTGGTGTTCCCAGGTTCACCCTGACCCGTGGTGGTAGCACCTGTTAGGGTCCTAGTTATTGGCAAATAGTTAACCTCCAAACTAGGGTCAAAACACTCTGAAAGTGTAAAAAAAAAGCTTTTAATACCAGAAATACTTTGTAAAAAATTATTACCAGCAATACATTAAAAAAATGCAGCTATACATTAAAAAAAAAAAAAAATACCAGCAATATATTTTTGAAAAATAATATTACCAGCAATTAAAATTTTGTCGGCATTAAATAAACCATTGAGGTTGATATGCCGTAAACCAAACCAAACCAAACCAAACAAGAAATATTCAAACATTACTTTACTGATCGTGTAGAAGTAATAATTTAGCATAGACATCCCCCTACCGCTCACAGTAGAGAAAAAAAATTATCGTCTGCGTGGTCAGATAGTTTAAGGCCTACTGAGGCAAATACGATTTCACCTTTAAAAATTTTTTCTATTACTACAGCTTTTATCAATCACGTTTTCTATCTTAATGTATAGAAATACCGCTTGTAATATAATTACATTTCGACACTAAATAAGTGCATTAAACAGGTAAGTGAATTTTAAGTATATTTTCCTCTCCATTTCTAGTAAATATAGTTCTATATATAAATATATACGAGAGTAAATCGGAAATAAAAAGCAATTTTGAAGTTACAGGTTAAAAACAACAGGGAAGTGCTGACGCGAGACCCTACGCGTGCACATGATAATGGGTAGCTATCATTGCGCAGCATTTCATCGTTCAGTCAAGTGACAAGGAGCAACGAGGTCAGACGTATGGACGGTGCACTCAATACCTTCCTTGGGCAGAGGGAGTCAAACCTACGGAAGTACATCATTGGATGTTGGCGCCGTATGGAAGACGCGTCATAAAATCAACGAAAGGTATATGAGAGCGTAGAACGCTTTAAAGCAGGAATAATAATAATAATAATAATAATAATAATAATAATAATAATAATAATAATAGTGAACACCACCCAGACTCGGTTACGGGGACCTGTTACAATTTTATGGGACTACACAATACACACAGACAGAACAATCAAAACTAACCACCCAGACATTGTTATTAGAGATCGCAAACAAAAAAAGTATCTTCTTGTTGATATAGCAGCCCAAGCAGACTGCAATGTATGTTTGAAGATCTTCAAAAAGTTATCAAAATACAAAGACCTTGAAATCGAAATCTCAAAAATGTGGCACATGGGAACATCAACAATCCCTGTTGTAGTTGGAGCCCTCGGTTTAGTTGGAAAATGATTCCAGTAAACTCATTGAAGGGTTTCATTAAAGAAATACAAAACTCTTCTTACGAGTACCTTACGAAAGTGTTTATCTATGTAAAATATGTATGTGTGTGGGTGTGTGCTTTTTAATTGGTCAGTGGAAAATGCCATGAAGCCATTTCTGACCTTAGGTCTCTTGGCGGGACTCGGAAAGAAATGTGTACACACCAGAAATCAAAGGAAATAATAATAATAATAATAATAATAATAATAATAATAATAATAATAGTAGTAGTAGTAGTGGCCTTCGCAATTGTTTTGTATTATATTATTATTGGTTAAGATTTGCATTACCTTCAGTTACTCGGTTGTCTGTTTTGCAATAATAATAATAATAATAATAATAATAATGTTTTATTTTGCAGCTTCATGACCGTTGACTCAAGACCAACTTTAATAAAGCATCATCAACTCCCGCCCCACGAGTCTTAACGCCCCCGCAACATCAACCCCTACCGCTCCACGATAACAATGGTTTATCTTCACGTGCTTATTACAATACACGCTGACGTTAGTTTGCCATTCTTCTATTTCCGTATCATAACTGTCGTTTGGTCTAATGAATCTAAAGGAGAATTCATTTATCACTGCGGAGGCGTGCGTGGGTGGAAAAATGCCTTTATTTTCCCACGGTCAGTGACTGTGGAGGGGATGGGGCATAGCGTAAAAACTGACAAATAATCAATTGAAGAATACTGATCGATATTAACTTTTTTTTTTCGTAATGAAAGTGTATACATTCAAATTCTGTTATTCGTTGATTTTTTATTTTTATTTTTTATTTTACATTGGTATTATTCCGGAGAACCGGGTTCGACTTCAATCAGGTTCCTTAAATTCCCTTAGGCGAAAATATCTTTAGGAAAGGTCTGAATCCATCTTTTCAACCCCAGATTAGAAAGATTCTTTGTGTCACCATTTGAATAAATAAAAAAAAAAAGGAAAAAAAAGAGAGAGAAAAGATGATTGCGTGTTCAGATTTATTTAAACAGAAGATACACAAATTTTAACTGTAATTACTTATGAAATGCAAGTTAGAAAGTTCTTCTCTTGACTGTAAGGAAATGAACATGAATAGTCTCCAGGAAGAGAGAAAATGGCGTTGGTAGACAAGATCAAATGGTGTCAGTTGTTGCTTGAGAAAGACAAGACGCAGAGGTTGACTCGTGTCTCTTTAGTGCTGTCAGTTCTGTCGTGTTAAATGAATGTCTAGTTTTTATAAACTTAGGGAGGATCCAGGAACCTGTGTTTATTTACTGACTGGAGTTGATTTTATTGGCTAATTATTTTTTATTTTTTGCGTAGTGTGTTTAATTTTGTCATTTGATTTGATGCTGTTCACTTCCGCCTACACTACAGGTTAAATAGTCAGATTTGTACCTGTTGTGTCGGAAACCTACCACCGCTCTGGAAGATGAACTTGTCTGCGAACAAAGACTTTAAATAGTGGCATGTCAAAAGATAGATAGACAGAGAAGTTCTTAGCTGAGCTAGTTATTGACTACTCAGGCGATTTCTGTAACTTTTTTACCAACCTATTAAAACCCTTTTTATTGTTACGTGTTATTTGGCGTTTGTCTCTACTAACCCCAAATCAACATCATAACAGTAATAATTGTTATTCTCAAAAATTCTAAATTACATATTCAGTCGCAAAAAATATATATTGTTCTCACAATTCTATCGTCCTTCTTGTCAATCAAAATGTCAATTCGCTCCACCCACATATTTAAGAAAGGGTAAAAGGTCTTCAATGTGACATATTAAAAAAAAAAAAAAGTGGACCACTTTGAAGAATCAGAAATCGATTTTAGATTTTAAAAAAAAAGAAAGACACTTTCTTCGGGGATGAAAAGAAATTTACAGACAACGGTTTACTTTGTCCAGGAAACGGTTATATTTAAAAAGTGCAATTCAAAAAATCGAAAATGTAGAGCTAGTTAAGATCTAAATTATTACAAACACCAACCTTTTCCACTAACATGATCTCTACCAATGAATGCTTCCTCAGGCTAGGGGTGCTAGAAAAACAATTGACTGACTCACTGCCTGGGGAGCTTTTATAGGTAGAAAGAGCGGTAGTGGTAGGTTAGTGTTTGTATATTTAGATCATATATATATATATATATATATATATATGATCTAAAATATTACAAACACTAACCTAATATATATATATATATATATATATATATATATATATATATATATATATATATATATATATATATATATAGATATAGATATAGATAGATATATATGGTGATATGGATAAATTGTCGTCTAAATTACGCAAATGAAAATATCACTGACATTTTAACAGATATATTTACCAAAATTACATAAAAATATCTTGAAATACCAAAAAGTAAATTAATTCAATAAAATCTCCATTGGTTTCAACAGCGGCCTCCGTGTGTCTTCGGAATCGCCTGCATTTCTTTTGGACGGTCTGCTTGTTTAAGTGAGTGAATGATGCCATAATCCTTGCATTCAGTTCATCTTTCGCGTTACAGGGAGTTTTGTTGGTCTCTCGCTCAACTGCACCTTACACATAATAATAAAGGTGGTTGCAGTCTGGGGAGTTAGGTGGCCAGATGTAAGGGGTGATGTGGTCGCAGTAATTGTTTGACAACCATGTCTGGGTTCTTCCGCTTGTGTGGCATGGTGCAGAGTGCTGTTGCCATACATAGGGTTTTCCAGCAGCCACCCTCTTGAACAAGGACAACACTACCTCCCAAAGCTTACTTGTTGATTCTGTGGCCCTGTGGGAAGATGAATGAAAGCATAATGTCGCCATCACTAATGATCCTTCCAAACACCATGATGTTGACTGGATAATATCATCCAGCTCTTTTCGAATCCTCTGCACCGTCCTGAGATTGGCACTCAAAAACACTGAAATATTCGTATTAGAGCTTCCGGTGCGAATGCCAAGCAGTACAGCATATTTTTTTCCAAATTTCTGACGGAGTGAATTGCATCATGGCGCTCTTTTTTTGACAGGCGATGCCCAACTGACCTTACTATACTGTGCAGTCGATAAAATCAAAAACAAACAACACGCATGCGCGAAATTAAAAGTATAAAATGATGAAAATTTACCCATTACACCTTGTATGTGTATATATACATATATAGGGAAAAAAATTAAAATAATTAAAATTTCAGCGTCCCGTCTCTTTTGTGTATATCAACATTGATATCACTAAAGGACAAAACTGGTCACACGAAAATCTTTTTCCGCTGTGTCATTGATTTTTCTAATATATATATATATATATGTGTGTGTGTGTGTGTGTGTGTGTGTGTGTGTGTGTGTGTGTGTGTGTGTGTGTGTGTGTGTGTGTGTAGGATGAGAAAAAAAAAAACAGACGATTCACACAAAGCTAACCAAGTTTATGAAAGTCGTATCTCCTCCCGATAATAGATATTAAACGGATAAAGACAATGAAAAGGAAGAAGAAAACATTAAGTGGCGATAGAAAGAGAAGAAAGAGAGCCACAGAAAAGGGGAGAGGAAAAGTGTGTGAGAAAGAAGAAAAAGAGTTAAATAAAAAATTATTATAGTATCATGACACACCATAGTATATGCACGGTAATTTAACATTGTGCGACTTGTGACCAAGCCGTCATACGACGGCTCTGTTGGAACCATACTCCGTCGTAAGTCGACGACTACCTGCATATGTATGTGAGTATATATATATATATATATATATATATATATATATATAATATGTCATTCACAGACAGACTGTTTCGCTGTATCACAGCTCATCGGTATGGCTAGATATCTGATTGCCTCAAGCCGGGTTCGAAACCCGACTGATTTGGCATCAGTCGGAGATTTTACTCCTGAGCTATGTATGTTTTATAAAACATACATACAACAAACTATTTCTTATTTTAACAGTTAAAATATAATCCTTGGAAATGGCTAAATGTATAGCCGAAAGCGCTCGGATAAAAAGAACATTCTGACAGTTTTTATATAATTTATCATCCGAAAAGCACAAAATTATTAGATCGCATGAGAAATTGTATAAAAAACTAAATAAAAGCACCTCGTCTGTCGTTTTCAATGAAATGTGCAGGAAAGAAGGATTGCTGCCTAAATACACACACACACACACACACACACACACACACACACACACACACACACACACACACACACACACACACTCATATATATATATATATATAAATTGATTTATTTAAAATATGGTTTTTTCGCTACACAGATGTCAGATTTCATTGAAAAATACATCCCTACCCCTTACCAAAACGTAACTAAAAAAACGGATACAATAATACAGACATAATGAACACGCAGATACCCCTTGTCCAGTTGAAGTAGCTTTATCTGTAACCTTGGAAACGTGAATTATGATTTTAGCTGTGTCTATAAAACCCAGTAATTTTAAAAGTTACTCCAAAATTCGCTTGAGGATGAAATGGAACTAATGTCTTTAATTTAATTACAAAATTAAATTCGTAGCTTTTAGCTTCCATTTTTGAAACATGGTTATAACTGTGTAGCGAAAAAAAACATATTTTAAATAAATCAATTTATAATATTAATGCTCTGTAAATTTACATTGAGCAATATTTTGTAAAAATAAAATATGTATAAGAACACCGGATTATATATCTTACTGTTCTTTTTCTTTATATATATATATATATATATATATATATATATATATATATATATATATAAATTTTGTTATGCCTTTCGCCAGTTTGTGGAGAACACTACCAATTCTTGATATGATGGTTAGATTTCCTGTTATATTTTTTATCCCCATAAAGTTTAGGCATTCTGGGGTGTAGTTCTTTTAGTCTATACCATGATTTGCTTTAATTAATAACTTTCTGCTTTGTTAAATTTCTATGTCTTTGTAATTATTTTTTGTTCATTTGCTTTCTCATATGTGTTAGTATTGTTGAGTTGCAATCTAGGTTTTCCGTTGTATGCACTTTTATTCATAAAACACTTCATAATTCTACCAGAGTGACACTTAAGCGTATTAAGAAAACTTGTCAAAAATAAGGAAATGTTTATCACCCCCTCGGACAATGGAAATGGAATTCTCATGATGAATACGCGCATTCAACGAAAAAGTTGATTAATACTTAACGATACGAACACAAAATAGATGGACACAAAATAATTACAAAGACACAAGCTGCCCACAGTCCAGACCCCGCACTCTGAGTTTACCACTTTTTCAAGGCACGGTTCATTGTTGCATAGCCCCTTCTTCTCGTGTTCTCTCGCCAATTTGAGTATATGTTGCATAGCCCTTTGGTCTGCGGGTTGGTCTTGGGGCGACGGTGTCGATTCTCTCCCATTTTTGGATCTTCTCTTTCTTCTCTCGGCCAGGTGATCACTAGTTGTTTTGTTCGGAGATAAATGAGGACTTCTTAACAGGAATTTTAACTTAACTATTATTTTATTAACCACGTCGATGGGTACATCTTTTAACTAACCAGTGGAGTTGCTATCTCACTCCCAGTGGGGAGCAAGTTCCCAGACAAAAAAAACAAACAAAAAAAAAAACAAACAAACAAAAAAAAAACCCACTTTTACATTGTAAAATGTGTAAGACTTAACTCCCTGAAATCCCTTTCGAGATCTAACCTTCCCGCGCTAGTTTTAACCAATCAAAAACGACTTCCTTTCTTTTCCTGCATCTGACCTCAAAGGTCAAAATGAGGAAGCCAGAGGAGAAATACAATTCTCTAAAAAATAATAGTCTACTAAACTATTATTTAACATCATTTCCTTTACGGACAGAGATTCAACAATATGAATGAGGTTGAAAACTGGTAGCAAGGATTTTGGCCTCTAAACCAGCCAAATGATATAAGAGTACAATTAAGCTTCTGGCGCAACTATGGTGACAGACACTAAAATATGATGGGATATATTTTGATAAATGTATGCGTGTATAGTTGGCCACTCGTAGGTGCGGATACCTCTCTACTAGGGCGGCTAGCCAATCCCTATTACAGACGCTTGCTCAGGCGCATTTGTGATTATTCAACAGCCACAGAGACAACTTGTGGTTTATTCTGCAACTATGCTGACTTTCTGGGAAAGAGCGTGTTATCTAGCGTGATCAACAATCTGAACAAGGCCAGCACGATGACTTGTGACTTCACAGCTATCGATGGCACCCAACGTTCCGTCTACCCAGTTTCACTCTCAGGGCTTCGGACATCCCGTTGTATGGTTTTTCAGGCATCTTCCAACGGTGCCGCATGCTGGGATCGATCCCTCTAGTCCGATAACATCAGGAAGTCTCCTTCTTGACAAATCGACCCCGGGTCTCATTGACAGAATTACGAACGTTCTAAATTTTTTTGATAATTAAATGTTTATCGTATTTAATCTATTTGAACAATTAATTAAAGCTTGAAATATGAAAAAGATTTTGACTTAGTCTATTATATGGGAAAACAATATATAAATTTCTATATATCAAGAACAATTTTAAAGTAATCTATAACAAAGTGGGAAAGGTTTTTGTTGGAAACATTTCCTTCTTTTGGACTTCCTCGGAGTAAAGTAATGTTTACGTTCCTGTGACTACACATGCGCACAGAGGAGAGGGAACACTGAGAAGTTTAAATTTAAATTAGTTTTATTTTTTTAATATATGTTTTGAGCAATATAATCTAGCCAATTACATTAAATTTCCTTTTTGTTTAAATTTTTATCATTTTTGCCATTAAATATCCCACATTGTGATAATAGATCTATCTTGAAAGTTAAAACGTGGTAAGAATCTGGATGTAAATTTACTGTGGATGATACATCGAGCTGCCCAAAAGTGCTGGATCGTAAAGCACTTTAGGGCAGCTCGATGAATTTATACTGTTTGTAGTGAACACTAGAAACTTCTAAGCAGACATTCACCTTTGAAAATCTTTACACTAAATCTTTGATGTACAAAATTCAATTTAAAGTAATCTCTTTCCACAATAAAATAATATGCCACTTCCAAGCAAAATACAGAGTAAATGTGGAGAAAGACTGAAGTCAGGCAGTACGCAAAGAATCTAGCCTATTAGTAGTAGCTGATACTGATTCGATAAAAGCGAAATTTTCACAGCAACGTTATCGTTCATTTTTCTCGTCGGATAAGAAAAATTCAGTTGAATAATTTGTCACTACTTCTTATTTGCAATGTAAAACAATAAAAATGATTTTCATTTAAGACTATAACAATGTTAGCTTCTTTCTCTATCATATTTTTCGGGACATCCCACTGACACACACACACACACACACGCATATATGATATACTAGAATTTGTTTTGTAACATACTAACCAGGCTTGAAATCCTCACAGTATTTAGTATTGTTGATTTGATTTGGTTCGGTTAATTTTGTTTAACTGCATATCAACACCTCTATGGGTTATTTAATGCCAAAAAAATCTAAATATTGTGAACATAGTTTCAACTACAAAAATGTACTGTTGGTCATTTTGCTCTAAGATTTATTGTTGGTAATTCTACTATAAATATAGGTAATTTTTTTTATATAATAATGTATTACTGATATTTTTACTATTTACCCATAGCTGGGGCCCTAACAGGTGCTACCATTCTAGGTCAGGATGGACCTGGGAACAACAGCCATTAAGAGGTGGTTCCACACTCCTGAAAACCTCCTATCTCTCGATCAGATACCTTGCTGCCGTATATAGTTTATCGTCATACCCAGGACTAAGTATTGTTGAAATTATCGCTACATTTTTTGTCGTTTCATTCAATTTTGCAAAAAAAATCAATGAAATTTAAATCAGCTGAATTGATTGGAAAAATATATTTGCAAAAACCCTACTTCGGGGTGTAATAATTGTTTTAATTTAATTTAATTTGATAGGACTTCATGGTAAACAATATTTATTTTTTTCCTTTTTTTAAAAGCGGATTTCGTACTCGTGAGCATGCAACATACAACTGGCCATGTGTAAATATTTCTTCCTGGAGTCAAATTCCAACTTTTTGAAGCGTTTGACCTTGTGATTTGTTTATAGTTCTCGCAAACGCAGGGCGAACTGGAAACTGGATATTGCTATATAAAATCCTAAAAGATATGCAAAAAACAATATTGCATTTTTATTAAATAAGTACTTGTTATTTAATCATTAAATAGTTTTTAAAATAATGGAAGTATTTTGTATGTTAAGTAATAAATCTTTTAATTTTTCAAAAAATTTATTGAACTCAGCCACGCAGCCTAGTAAAACCAACTGCACTTTGTACCCCCTTACCTGTTTGCACTTATCCCCAAAATTTGATTTCGATCGGTCATTACATGGCTATTTTAGAGGGAAAGTCACGTTTTTTATATATAGATATGGGAAAACGATATATATATATATTTATATATCAGAACAATTTTAGGAAAATCTATAACAAAGTCATTTTTTTTTATTAATACAAAACAAAATAAGAATAAGTTAAAACTTAAAAGAGGAATTTCCTCTATAACCTGTAATGACTGCCACTAGGAATACACCGGAGAAACTTAAAAGAATTTAAATAAAAGATTATATGAATACAAATGGGATCTTTTTACAAAACAACGCCATCAATGAATTAGTTGCTCACCGTAATGTGTCTTAAAAATGTTACTTTAATTGAAAGAAAAAGCAATTTACTAAGAAGTAAATGTATAAAAAGTGCTTTAATTGCTTGATCATCTATAGTAAACTTTCAATTAGGTTCTTACAACATTTCATCCTTCTTGGCAAATCTTCTATTGTCACATTGTAAGATATTTAATTTAATAACAAAAGTGATAAACACTTAGAAAAGTAAACTAAATGAAATCAGTTAAACTGTACAACCAAAACATGTATTTGCAAAAAAAAAAGAAAAACGAAAACATTTTTCTACTTTCTTATAGATTTTCCTAAGATTAGATTACTTATGTAACAGAGAT
This sequence comes from Acanthosepion pharaonis, assembly GCA_903632075.3. Classification (NCBI taxonomy): domain Eukaryota; kingdom Metazoa; phylum Mollusca; class Cephalopoda; order Sepiida; family Sepiidae; genus Acanthosepion; species Acanthosepion pharaonis. The sequence continues at coordinate 807,925 of CAHIKZ030004041.1, read as the reverse complement.
TAAATGAGGTTTTTACATATATTCTATCCGCATTTTAACTTCTATTTATATTCTATCCTGGAAGCACGGTGGAATAATGGATAACGGCTCGAAGGGAGGAATCGGAGAGCCGAGTTCGAATTCCAGTCGAATCCATTACATTCACTTACGTGCTAATACCCTTGGGAAAGGTATGAATCGTCTTCTTCATTCCCCAGCTATGGGTAAAATAGCAGGACAGAGCGGGTTCTATAGCCTTGGATGGCAATTGGTCTACCGCAGAAAGAAATGACAACCTACTGCGGGGAAAAAATCTGCCTCGTCAGTCATGTATCGAAAGATACATGATCGCCTACGAGTATATCCCGCATGGCACATGACTGACTATCCCCATTAATCCATGTACTAAAAATTTGATAAAATTATTTTTTCAGTGTTTAGATAAATTTCACGATATACATCGGCGGAAAACTTTTTTTTTTAAATAGGGAATCTAATCTTTAATGAGAAAAACAAAAGAAATGAAAGAAAATGCCTTTAATGATTCACGTATGCTTCTTACATTTCTCTTACTGATATTGCTTTTTGTTTTCTGTTATTAATAAAAATAGACTTAACGAAACAGTTTGTTTATTGAGTGATTTATTTTTAGAGCAGACGACATTGCAAGCAAGAAAAGATAACTCTTTCTCTTTATAATTGCGTTTAAAAAGAGGAACACACTGACTATCTATTATTTAAAGGGTAATGAAAACTTAATAATTGTGTAAGTTTTAGGTAATAATATGTTAGTATAAATAAATTTGGGTTGCAGTAGTGTTTATCACCTTCTGCTGAGTCTATAATTTTGTTATGCATATCAAACTCTCATACACAGGCACGCACGCACACAAACGCACGCGCGCGCGCGAGCGCACACACACACACACACACACACACAGAGAGCGAGAGAGAGAGAGAGAGAGAGAAAGAGAGAGGAATAAGTTTAGTCGTCTATAAATTTCTCGCTATTGCAGTCTTGTGCCAAACTATACTAAAAATAGTAAATACCTATATATTGAAAAATATAAAACAAACAGTTATGGAGATACACACACACACACACACACACACACACACACACACACACACACACACACACACACACACACACACACACACACACACACACATCTACATACATACGTATTAGCATGAGTCTATGATTCGAGGCACTCCGAATCTATGATAAGGCCCCCTCCCCACTCAATTTTCATAAGGTAGTATTCATATAAAATACAAATTTTATTCTAACTTAATTGTGTATAATAATGGATCATATGCAGTATAGGTAAACAATTCAACTAGAAAAAATTGAAAATAAATACAAATTAGAGACATGTCATAATTATTCCATCTTCTTAACTAAATCAACAATGTTTTGCGGCAATTTTTAACATCAACTTGAGATTTTTCTTATTAAAAAGTTGAACAATTTAAACATATTCAACATTATGGATTAAAAAAATAGTGATTTTTTATAGTGTTTTTTTTTTTTTTCGAGGCTTAACATGAACAAAACAAATTCATGAATTTGAACGAAAAAAAAAACAAAAAACATTCAGAATTACGTCAAATCCCGCGAAAATTTTAAGGTCAGTTGTGCTTAGTTTAATAATTTGTAACGTATATAAATGTAGGTAAATAAAGCCAATGTTGATAAGATAGCGAGGGTCACAAAAGCATTGCCTCAGGTTCGCATTCAGGTTTGGCTCACTCCTGGTCGGAGGGTAAAGAGTAATACACACAGTCTCTGCGTATTAGGTAATATCCAAAATTTCGGAAATTTTCGAAAGAAACGGTGTAATGTTTAAACTAGGTGATTTTGTGTGTATGAGAGTAGTACCGCGCGCACATGTGAGTGTCTGTAGAAAAGCGATCAAAATAAATGTGCAAATGATCAGTGCTCACATAGATAGAAAGAGCTGTTAGATAAATAGTTGATTGGTTTTTTTTTTTTACGGTTTATCAACCCTTTGTGGATTACTTAAAGTCGAAATATATTTTGGGGTGTAAGAATCAATAGTTCTTGTCTTTTTTATTTGTTGTTTTTTTTTTTGTTTGTTTTTTTTTTGCCTGTGAATATTGAACTAACAATTCTATTTTGAGAAGAACAGCTACTTTTCCAGATGCAAATCCTACTTTTTAGCCCATAACGTGGAGGGAAGATCGATTCAAAATTTTCCCAAGGTTATTTGCACCTAAGTGAATGCAAAGAAACAGACTGGAATTCGAACTGGGACCTCTCATTTCTCATTACAAGCCGCTATCTATTACACCACTCGCTCGATTGATTGATTGATTGATAGATAGATAGATAGATAGATAGATAGATAGATAGATAGATAGATAGATAGATAGATAGATAGATATGAACAGTCTCAGGGAGATAGAAAGATAGATAGATAGATCGCAAGTAAACAACGGTAACGAAATTTACGGTCAGCATTATAAAAATTATTACACACGTAAATTATGGATTTACTTTTAAAACACTGATAAATCAAATTATTTATTGATATTCATAAAACCTGAACCTATTTGTTTCTTGCGCGACGCACGAGTCCGTAAAAATATTTCATTAATTCGAGCAAAATGTTTTCTTTTCACCTTATTAGCTTTAAGAAAATGGTTACTTCAATTCATTAAATGTGTTTCGCGTAATAAGGTTATTTCAACTTAATCAGGAGGTTGAACAAATTCGAATTCACAAAAAAGAAACGAATTTATTACGTTCAACTGCAAGTAGTTTTTCAGTACAAATGACGCATGGACGTGGTGCGTTGAGAAGAGATAAAAATCCTTGAATAAATCAATGAGCATTTTTGACTAAGGAAAGTGAACAACAAAAAGAAAAAGGAAAGAAGCAAGGTGTAACTTGAACAATAAACAATACGAACGACCTGCCTTGTCGATTATGAAAAGAAAGTGGACAAACGCAGAAAACAGAGAAAAGGAGACTAGAGATTATTGACACGTTTTTAAAACTTACCGATTTTTCTGAATAGAAAACAAATACATACAAAATGATAATGTTAATAATATATACGCATATATATATATATATATATATATATATATATATATATATATATATATATATATATATATATATATATATATATATATATATATATATATATACACTCTATCCCTTTAGCGTCTCTTTTTTTCGCTACGACCTGGCCTGGAAAATATTCATTGTTATTCCCAGGGCTTTTGTGCTCAGTAGTAAGAGAGATGGAAGGGGCACATTACCAATCATTTATTGTGTGTCCCACTTCTGCGCACTCAGCCAACCATTCTTTTTATTTTATTTTTTATTTTTTACATATTTATTTATTTGGCTTGTTTGTCAGTCACTCTTTCTTTTTTTTTTCTTTCTTTCTTTTTTTCTTCCAAACTCTTTTCTCTTTGTTGTCCTTTAATTTTCCCTTTTTCTTTCTTTGCTATATTTGGTTCACTCAACTTTTCTTTTCTTTTCATTTCTTTTCTTTTCTTTTCTTTCATATTTTCCTATCGGCTCACATTTTTCTTTCCTCTAATTTCTAAGGTTTTACCTACTTTTTGCACTTAGCATTTTTCTGACATTGTTTGTTTGTTGGTTGGGATCTTTCTTCCTTCTTTCTTTCTTTCTTTCTTTCTTTCTTTCTTCCTTCTTCCTTTCTTTCTTTCTTTTCTTTCTTTCTTTCTTTCTTTCTTTCTTTAAATGTCGTTTGTTTCTTTGTAAGTTTGTTTTGTCTTTCTTTCTTTCTTTCTTTCTTTTTTTCTTTCTTTTCTTTCTTCTGTCGTTTTTTTTCTTTGTTTCTTTCTTTCTTTCTTTCTTTAAATGTTTTGTTTTTTGTCTTTGTTTTGTCTTTCTTTCTTTCTTTCTTTCTTTTTTGTATTTCCCAGTTTCTATTCATTCTTTTGTCCTATGCTTTTTCAACTTATTTGTTTCTTTCATTTTTTTCTTTCATTTGTTCTTTCTTTCTTTTTTCTTTCTTTCTTTTTAATTTTCCCATCGACTCACATATTTTCTTTCCTACAATTCCTAAGGTTTTACCTTTTACTTACTTTTTGCACTTAATTATTCTGACTTTTTGTTCGTTTTTTGTTTGTGGGGTTCTTTCTTTCTTTCTTTCTTTCTTTCTTTCTTTTTTTCTTTCTTTCTTTCTTTCTTTCTTTAAAAGTCGTTTGTTTCTTTATAAGTTTATTTTGTCTTTCTTTTGTATTTCTCAGTTTCTCTTCATTCGGCTTTCATTATTTCAACTTTTGTTTCTTATTTTGCTTTCATTTCCTTGTTCTTTCTTTCTTCCTTCCTTTCTTTCGTTCTTTCTTTCTTTGTCCCTTTATTTATTTATCTTTTCCGTCCCAGTTAATTTACTTCACTTTTACCCCCCACCTCTCTCTCTCTCTCTCTCTATCTATCTATCTATCTATCTATCTATCTATCTATCTATCTATCTATCTATCTATGTTGTCGTTTGTCTTACAATTGATCTATATTTCTATTGTCAATTTCCTTTTCTTTTTTTCTTTCTTTTACTTTAGACAAGTTGGAACCCTTTTCTGCTTTTCATTCGGTTTCTTTCTTTTCTTTTTCCTTCATTTCTTTTTTCCCATTTTCTTTTTGAAGACATTTCTAATTATTCATATACTTTCTTTCGTGATCCATCCCCGTTTATTCTTTCTTTGTTTCTTTCTTTTTTCTCTTTCTTTCTTTTCCTTTTTGGTTTGTTCTCGTCTTCCGTTTCCGTGTTTTTTCTTTCTTTCTTTTTTCTTTTCTTCCCTTCTTTCCTTATTTCATTTTTCTTTTTATAAAAAAAAACATTATCTTTTCATTTTTTTGGATATTTTTTCCATTTTCGCTTGTATTTTTCTCTTTTCTTTTTTTCTTCTTTTCTATAACATTGATTACACTGAGTTGTTTTTTCTATCTTTATCTTCCTTTCTTTCTTTCTTCTTATTCTGTCCCCTCCCTTTCCTTGGTCTCACAGTTATTTCTTTTTCTTTTTCTCTTCCCCATATTTTCTTTCTTTTTGTTCTCTTTCTTCCCTTTCGAAGTCAGGGGGCATTTTTTACTCACAACTGTTCCACGCCCACCTTCCAAACCTGACGCGGTTCGAGAGGTGTGACTTACTCTTATATAAATACACGCATCAACACGGCAAGTCTTCACACACACACACACACACACACACACACACACACACACACATATATATATATATATATATATATATATATATATATATATATATATATATATATATATGTGACAGAGAGAAAGAGACGTAGTCGAAATAGACTTGTATATAGACTAGACACGATCAGACTTAACTTTTTTTGCTTACACCTATCTCTCTTTGTCTGTCTCACTCCCAGTCTCTCGTTCTGTCGCTTTTTAGAACAAGTTTCAGCAGGCAAAGACCAGTCATGCCCTCTGGCCGCCTTATTGAAATAACAAAGAGTGGAGAGGGGAAGGAACGAATGTATACAAAAAAGAAGAGGAGCCAAAGACACGCACACAAATTACGCACACTGACACACACACATACAAGAATACACACACGTAAACATACAAGCACGTCATGACGATCGTAATGTACAGAGAAAGACACACGCACACACACGGATATACAAACACACACACACACACACACACACACATATATATATATATATATATATATATATATATATAGAGAGAGAGAGAGAGAGAGATAAATAGATAGATAGAGAGAGAGAGATGAATATACAGGCGCACATACACAATAATATACGCATATATAGACGAGGTTTTCATGCACATATACACACCTTTAAACTTACGTGAAGAAAGAGACATACATAAACAAACACACATACAAATACACATAGATAAATAAACACCACATACAAAAAGCGATACATATTAAAATTGAAAAAACATTCTTGAAGCTTTTATTTTAGTTTTAATTCCAAGCGAATAGATTAATATTTCCAATAAGGAAAATACTTCAACTTCGCTGTATTTCAAACCGAATTGAAATTGATTCAAATAATTTTTTAATCGCTAAAATCGGCAATATTGACAAATCTGTAAACACAACATAATTTTCTTTATTAAAAAAATTCTTTTATTTTATTCTTTTTTTCTTCTTTATTTGAGGAAGATTAGCTAATTTAAAGTTTAAGTCATCGTTTTGCTTGTTTTTTTAATCGGTTCACGAAGGCGATATTGCCACGAAGATATAAGTGGCTACTCTGGGAGTAAAACAGAAGAAAAAAAAAACTTTAGCAGGAAACGGAAATCGAATCCTAAGCAAGGAATAAACCTCTACTCTTGTTCAAAAATCTGGGGCGGATTGTGAACTGTACGTTGAATTAAATCAAATATTACTTACTTTTAGCTTAAAATATTGCAGAAACGCATTTTCTAACACAGATGTGTGTGTGTTTTTATGAGGTGCTGACACATTTATCGATTCCTTAATGTTTGGCCAATTTAAGTAAAGGGTACATAACTGTAAAAATTACTTGACGAATACAATTTGAACGACTGTTTTATATAATTTTTAAATATCCAATAAAGATTTAGGAAAAATGTTCTAAGTAATCCAGCATTTATTAAATTTTTGGTTCTTTGGCTTTATAGCATGTTAAGAAATGCTAGAAAATTACCAATAAATTTTAAAATTTTCTGTAGTTACCGCTCTCATTGTCGTGTGGGCGTCCGTATTTACAAAAAACGGCACGTTTATATACACACAAAAACATTCAAATATAGTAAGCTTTTCTCTTTGTGATTAATAAATAAGACAACAGTGCCCAAAATATATTTTATTCATAAAAGCAATTAAAATCTTTTCAATTTAAACAGTATCTTAGTTTTATTGGATTTTATTTTTCAATTCAGAGCAGATTTTCTGTAAAAAAAAAAAAAATTGATGATTTAAACAAAGTTAAAATTTTCCGTACTTATTTAGGGTTGCCCCGTTAATACCAGAGAAACAAGATTTTGATCAAATTTTCGAAAGTTCTAAAAGGATTTAAAAAAATAAATTTTATATAAAAAATGCTTTGGTATTTCCTCTTAATCAGTGGCGGACCTATATATTTGGTGCCCAGTAACAATAAATTCGAGGATCCAGCTCACTAAAATGTAGTTTATGAATAGATTCTAGCGAGCTCAACGAGCCCATACTGACGGGGGATCGGGGGCATCAAGCCTCCAAGAAAATTTTAAAATTCGACTAAATACAGAGGAATTTTGATGACGTATGAAATGGCTATTAGAACATATTCAAAGGCTACTTCAACCTATTGGCTTATGATTCTGTAACAGGGTAGGTAAGCTAGGGTTGATGTAGTAGTAATCCTGACTTGATATTATTTGAGTAATTACCCGGTTTCTATATGTATTTGCAGTGTAGGGGGAATCCTTTTCTCTTTTTTATATTGAAAACGAAATGAATTAAAACGTACATGTATAACATAAACGATAAAAACTTGAGACACGAGTTGATATAAATAGCAAGAATTTGCATTTTCATTCTGTGATGTGAATTACAGAATATAGGTAGAGTGTGCGTAAAAATGTTCTCAGTGAGTCTTTTATTTAAAAGTCAGTGCTTAATTGGTTTGGTTCCGAGAATTTCATTTGTGAGGATGGCGTTTGAAATCGTCTGTTTTCGATCTTCACGGAGTGTTGGCAAAAACGTTTCTGAGATTACGACTACTACTTGTCTACCCTACTACTATGGATACCCTATTCTAGACTAATCTACTCTACTGACCCTCTTGTGGTGGAGGGGTCGTTTTTATAATAATGAGGGTAGGATGATGAAATATCCTTCTTTTCTATCATCACTGGTGACAAGCTTATTTTAGAATGATTAAATATCATCATTCTGGATCGTTCTATCACTAAAATGGCCTTATTTCAATAACAAGCACTTTTTCAAAAAATCGATTTTGTTAAAAAAAATTTACTGATTGAAAAAATTCTTCTGACGCCCCTCTGGGATCATGGGTTCTGAAGCTTATGCTTCATTAGTTTCACAGTAAATCCGCCACTGCACTTTGTTTTCATTAAGTTTGGGACATTTTTTCATCATGGCATGCTCATTTATATTATATGCAATTAAAACAATAATAATAGATACGACGTTTTTTATTAGTGGTCAGTATTTAAGGATACGCACCGCTATTCAAAGAACTTAAAACAATTATTTGGTTACTTATTTTAGTGCATCATTTTACTTACAATTATTGTCACGCCACGCAAAAAGTCAGTGTATTATTCAAACAAACTAGGCGTGAATAATCGGTAGTGCATTTTTCTAGTCATTTGTCATATATATTACAGCCAAATAAGACTTTTTACATTTACATAAGTTTATAAATATAAATGACTATAGGAAAAATGTAGTTACTGATGACGCGTTTCGTCCAATGTGACTTTCAATTGGACGAAACGCGTCAGCAGTAACTACAGATTTCATATTGTCATTTATCATTTATATTTATAAATATTGTCTTTTCTACAGGTTAACTCTGAGAAATGTTTATATTTAGATAAGTATCGAAGTAACATAGTTACTATCTATCTATCTATCTCCCTTTCTCTCTCTCTCTATATATATATATATATATATATATATATATATATATATATATATATATATATATATATATCAGTAGGGATCAAATAGAATTATTATACGCTTACAGACGTAAAGTAATATTTACGTATTTCAGTTAGGCTTGGAATCCATTAATTTCTTGAGACTTCATTTCTTGGACGCGTCGTTATTCCATGAATTCGGAACGCCACAAATTATACTAACGTCTGTTTAACAAGTCAAAAACACGTCAAGCAATGAAAATCAAAACAACACAAAAGTCAAAATACCTAATTTCTTTCTTCTTTTGCTCCATATCACATTCTCTGATTAAATTATAACAAAAGTGAACCATATTCGATTGATAAAGATTTCCTATTTGTTCTTTATTTTATCATATATATATATATATATATATATATATATATATATATATATATATATATATATATATATAGGGTGCGATGAATAAATTGTTGTCTAAATTATGTAAAATGAAAATAAAATAGGCATCTCATTTTAAAAGATATATTTACTCAAAAAATATCTTGAAATACTAAAGAGTAAATTTATTTAATAAATTTGCCATTGGCTGCAACCACGGCATTCAGAAAACATCGGATTCACCTGCATCTCTTCTGGACGATTGTTTAAGTTGGTGAATGCTGTCATAATCCTTGCCTTCCGTTCATTTCTGGTGTTACAAGGATTTTTGTTGGTCTCTCGCTTAACTGCACACCACATATAATAATCAAGGGGGTTGCAGTCTGTCTGGGAAGTTAAGTAGCTAGATGGAAGGGGTGATGTGGTCGAAGAAATTGTCTGAGGGCCATAACTAAGTTCTCCTGTTTATGTCACATGGTAAAGAGTCCTGTTACCAGACTTAGTGTCTTCCAGCAGTCACCCTCTTGACCTAAGTCAGCCTTACCCCCTCAAGTCACTTAATGCAGGCCTCCGCGTCAAGTCTGAGGCCCTGTAGGAAGATGAATGGCAACATAACGTCGCAATTATTAGCAATCACACCAAACATCATGATGTTGACTGCATATATCATCCAACTCTTTCCGAATCTTCTGCACTATCCTGAGATTGGCATCCAAACAATCTGAAATGTTTGTATTGGAGTATCCGTTGCGAATGCCAAGCAGTTCAGCATGCCGTTTCCAAATTTCTGACGAAATGAATTGCGTCATGGTGCTCTTTTTCTCATAGTCGGTGCCCAACTGACCCTACTATACTGAGCAGAAGACAAATTTAAAAATCAAAAAGAGACGGAGTTTATTACAAATAGTATTTCATTTCGACTACCGGCCTGTAATATTTGGGAAAAATTATTAAAGAAATGCGCTCTCCGGCGGGATTCGAACCCGTGTCCCCCTTTGCAGGTGAAACAGACGTTTAATACGACGTTATTTGACCAACAGCAAGGGTGATACATGTTGGAATCCTGTCGGAGGGCGCATTTTCTCGAAGGTTCAGCATGTAGACGTCTACACAAATATGAGTATCCACTAAAAATTAAAATCATTTAATTCTTACACACACACACACACACACACACACACACACACACATATATATATATATATATATATATAAAGCCGCTAACCATTACTCCATATATTAGCATTAGCGGCTCGGATTGAGGAATCGGAGAGCCGAGTTCGAATTACAGCCAAATCCATTACATTCATTAATACCCTTTGGAAAGGTATAAATCCTCTTCTTCACCCTCCAGCTATGGGTAAATAGCAGGACAGATTGGGTTCTATAGCCTTGGATGTTAACTAGTCTAGAAGGACAACTCCACACCTGCGGAGGGCCGTTTAGGGAACTTGTGGCACCATTATACTTCACCTCAAATTATATGTGCTGGTGTCTGATTGTCAGTTCCCTCACGCGTCGAATACGACGGGAAAATCGATATATATATATATATATATATATATATATATATAAGTTTGGTTAAGACCAAAGAATCTTTCAATGAATATTGAATTTTTATATATTTCGGACCATTTTCCTGCTTTCATATTTAAATCATATTTAAATATAAATTGTCCAATGTTTGAGTACTTTCGGCTTTCATAAGGTATTATCAAAGAGTTTTGTGATTTTTTGTGCTATATAGATTTCATATTTGATATCGTGTCTTCAGGTGGCAGTTCTTGTTATCTGGGATTTTAGATGTTAATTTTTATTCAGATGTTGTCGTTTCTCTATTTCAAGTGAGCATTTTCATAACACAAATAAAACCTGTTTAGTTAATTTCTTTACCATAACAACCTTGTTACATAAACTTGCACACACACGCACAAAACACACACACACATTTATTACAATGCATATATATATATATATATATATATATATATATATATATATATATATATATATATATATATATATATATTGATAATATTAGTGGTAAATATACACATACATATGCAAAATATAGAAATATATATACATACATGCATACACATACATAGAAGAAGGAAATTACTGGAAAGTAATTGAAACTCACCTGAAGCGAGCTGAATCTATAATGCTCCTCATGCCAATGACACTTCCACCGAGCTTCTCTACGGCATATGATTTCACTGAATTTTGATGTGTTCCTCTCGAATTTTAAACTGGGGTCATCAGGAGAGAATGTGCACTGTTTCGGGCCTTCCTCTCAACGGTTTCAGTTGCACACGGCCCCCCCACTGATGTGAGGCCCCATTATAACGATATACAAGTGTTGTAGATAAACTAGTTCAAATGTGTAACGGCGAAATTAAATTTACGAAAATTCCGAAAAAGGGCAAACCTCGCGTTCTGAGAATGCAACGTGAATCTCATTACGCATTCACGATCAGTCATGTCATGCCGTCATGTTCGCTGAAACACTCCACGGAGTATTTCGTTTTTTCCATATCCACATAGAACTATTTTCTGTTACTTCTATTAGGCGTTTTATACTCTTGGCCCTATTACGCCCTTTGATTCCAATTTGGCCCAGAAATTTGTACAGAGTGCCTGAAACGAAACCCCTTGCTCCAATTTCCACTGCTCTAACAATTGCATTATACCCCTCCTTTATTAGCTCTGACTTTAGATCTTCATATTTATTAGTTTTATAATCGTGGCTTTGTTCCATCCGGCATTCATATGGTACTGTTAATTCAACCAGGATGATTTTATGGTTCACTCTTGACAGAAGAACAATATCTGGTCGCAGACCTTTACTTGATATTATTTTGGGGTAATCATTACGCCAACCAGGAAGGTCTGCAGATACCTCCCAGATGCCACCAGAACTAAGGAGATTTTTTCCGGGTATAGCATGACATTTGCTTGTTTGCTTAGAGCCGACATATCTTTTTCCTTCTGCAACAAATTCCTGGGTTGAATTAGATAACTCAGACTTCATATATTTCTTTATGATTCTGACCAGCTCATCCAAAACACTATTGTGCCTCCATGTATATCTGCCATTGACAAGGGCTGTTTTACAGGAACTAAGAACATGTTCTAATGTTTGTGGCTTTTCCTCACACAGGGGACAAGTGGGATCACTCTCTTTCTTCCATTTCACAAGATTGTTCTTAGATGGTAGCAGGTCATACGTGGAACGTATTAAATAGCTCAACCTGAGTGGAGCCATCTGCCAAATGTCCTTCCACGTAATAGATTTCTGAAGAGCCTCCTCCCAGTTTGTCCATTGGCCTTGTTGGGATTGTTGTACTCCTTTTACGAGTCTTTTTTCATCTTCTTTCATCACATTTTGGATGACCATGTCACGGCGATCTTTACCAGAAGATTTCGACCACCATTGCCTCTCATTTAGTCCTAACCCTTGTTTCCCTGCTTGAGTGTATCCGATGACTTCGTTGAAAGCTAGATTGTCTTTAGCACTTGTTATCGTCTCTTTGACCTTCCACTTTCTCCCTGTTTTTAACGTAGGCTTTAAAGCTTTTATTTCTTTATCCTTGGAATCATCCAACATCATTTGAAGTCTAATTTTTCCGGATTTATACTCTTCCACAATCGATTTAAATGGCAACTTTAGCTTTGCTTGTCTGCAGTACAATGCGATATCAGACAAACCTGGAGGCAAACCCAACCATTTTCGGATATATTTGTTTATTTTCCTTTCCATTGACTCAATTGTACTCATTCCAAATTCGTACATGAGTATGGGCCATAGTAGCTTTGGAATGAGCACATGCTCTAAGCACCATACCTTGTATTTTCCTTTTAGAGGACAAAGATCTATCTTATGGAGATCTTCTTGTAATGACCTGGATGTTTCTTTTACTTGATTGGTATCTTTTAAGGATTGATCGTACCAACGACCTAAACTTTTCACTGGTTTTTCTGATACATATATATTTTGTATAAAAAAAAATTTCCAAGAGGATAGAATCCAGGTAGAACTCAATGTCCAGGACAGAGTAAGGATATAATAAAAAGGCTTAAACACTAATATTCCATGGTCATAATTTATTCCATTGGAATCCTAAATACGATCCAATTCATCAGACCTACAAATTCAAAACTGAATTGGATCGTATTTAGGATTCCAATGGAATAAATTATGACCATGGAATATTAGTGTTTAAGCCTTTTTATTACACACACACACACACACACACACACACACACACACACACACACACACACACACACACACACACACTTCGGTAACAAGAATTAAAGTCTGTTTAATTATTTCGTTAGTTTTTGCTTCTTTGCATTCAAGAATTCCCATATCCAATTTATATTCATAATTAAACTGTCCGAAGTTTATCGTATATTTTCGAACATTTCTAGCCATTATTAAGAACGTTAATATTGTCAGTGACAATAAACAAAAAATATTTTATTAATTTTAGTCATGTATTAGATAGAAACGTCGTAATTCTCATCAAACCATATAATAATTATCAATGTGTATTTATTTATTTCCTGTCCCATCTGTAGTGGGAAAAAAATCAAGTTAGTAAATTTGTGAGTGATTACTTCCCTTAGTCGTTTTAATAATTCATACAAATAAAATATTTATCTCCCTTTAGACAAAATTAGTTCCCGAGCAAGATGAACCGTTTAATTAAGCAGTTCATTTACACTTACGTTTCTCAGCTTGCGATCTTATTTGATTAAGCCTTTCATGTGATGCACTCAGATAGCTTTGTCTATGATGTGATCGTTTTGCTTCAACTTGGTCTTGAAATAGACTTTGACGCCACCGTCTTTGTCGTTCTGTCATCAATCTTTTTCTTCCAATAGATGTTTTTAGTTCACTGTTATATTAAAGGCATAACATTTTGAACATGAAAATATATTGAACAAAAAGTGATTTATATAATATCTGGAGTAATCAATGAATCATAGATAAAACTGAACGACTAAAAAAGGGAACAAATTAAGTAAACGGTTCATTAGTCTCTATTTTAGTTGTGAATTGTTTATCCCTGTTTTATTCAATGACAATTCATTGCTTTAAGACATTTGTTTCATTGTATCTCACTATTAAAAGTTTCTAACAACTGCTATCATTTTTGACGGCACGATTACTATAGTTTAAATATGCGTGTATCGAACTCAGGTGTCGTGGAGATACATACATATATATATATATATATATATATATATATATATATTAGAAATATATATAAACCTACTATCACATAAAGATATTAATATGCATACACGCACGTATATACATTTGTTCAGTGTATGTAATTTTGTTTTATTATCTCGTTTTTGTCTCTCTTTTCAACTGGTCTGTCTGTCACTTTCCCTTTCTCTGTCTGTCCCTCTGTCTCTGTCTCTCTCACGCACACACAAATATACACACATACATACAAGTTTTCTACACGACTATGACTTTTCAATTTGGTTTCATTTAAAGTGGCATCCGTCTTTCTGATAAATTTGTCTCAGCACGAACAACATTTCACAAAATGTTTCAAATCGTCATCATAAAGTGAAAATGAAAAGAAATTGATAATGTGTTTAGGGAGGGCAATCCTTCCCATAAGGGCTTCCACATCACATTTAAACACCGTCGAGCCATGTCAGTACATAGATGAGTGACCTTTTGGGAGTACCGGGTGCTTTAAGCTTGGATGTGCGGGTGGTGTAATGGATAATGGCTCGGAATTGTTAATCGGAGAGCCGAGTTCCAATGCCCGTTGGGTTTGTTATATTCATTTACGCGCAAATTCCCTTTGGAAAGGCATGAATCCACCTCTTCTCCTCGCCCTCAGCTATTTGATTAATTAGTAAAACTTCTATCACTAAACCGTTATTAGCTCTCCACCCCCCAAAAAACATATTTCAGTATTTTGTGGATCTTGATTATGGCACTATTCATACTCGAAACGTGGGAAATCTTTGGCTGCACGTCAAGCGTGAACTGCGACGACATTTTGGTACTTTGGAGACGTTGTTCATGAACACGAATTCTTGAAGATGCGACATGTCACATCTTCAAGAATTCGTGATGTGTCGACGGTACAAGAAGAGTCATGTGTCTTCAGCATTTTTTGATGCGTAGTTTCCCATTCTTCTTCTTTATATGCCGTATCCACTCAGAAAATAGGCGATGACCATGCAGCCAACCTCCTAACCCTAAATACACATTACACCTCTCTCTCTCTCTCTCTCTCTCTCTCTCTCAACTTGTTGAAGTCAGCAATCGGATGAACTGTTGGACAGCCAAATAACTGACCCTAGAAACAAAATAGGGCGAGATCTAAAAGTAGCATCTCACACACGTGCGGAATCACGTGAGCTAATATGAAATGTTGAGCGGGAAAAGTATCTGAAGAATCAGTTGGACTGCAGAGCTCGAGCAATCAACACCCTTTCATTTGTTATCGTCAACTAAAAGGGATTGCATCATAAAGACCCTGAAGCTTAGTCCTAACTCCCACACTCTATGGCGCATATGGACATATATTTAATAGACCAAATAGTCCTAAACCAAAATGCACTGGTGAATTATTCAACGTGTTAACCACCGATGACAAGCGCATGTGTGATTCAACCAATTATTGAATTGAAAAAAAAGCAATGATCAACACGGCGCCGAATCTTCCTCATCTAAAGAGGATTTTTATTTTGCTGAAGACGGAAAAAAGGAACGACCATCACTCGGGGCCAAAACTTGCAACAGTAAAGAAAAGAGACACAGAATTGAAAAGATATTACTGCACGTGCGAATACAAAAACAAAGGATTTAACTGAAAGAGAAGAAAAAGAAATATATATATATATATATATATATATATATATATATATATATATATATATGAGAGAGATAAAGGAAAAAAAAGAAAACGTTTTATTTCAGATAATGAACAAACGCAAAGTGTTTCTTTTGGTTTACATATCGCATACACCACACACATCTTTACATACAGACATATTTTCTATGGTGTACTAATGTATAATTAAATCTTGTTAAATCGTATACCGGTGTTTGTCTTTTCTCACAATTGGTTATTTCTCGTAATCCGTGGTTATTTGACCCTGCGAGAGAACCCACCACTAACGGAGTGGAAGACTTCGCCATATATTTTGCCAACAAATCATTTTTTTAACATTTTCTTTTTATATTTTCTCTTAAAACAATTGGGTCGTAACAATACACTCTCATACACACACACACACGCGCGCACGAACACACACACGCGCGCGCGCGCGAACACACACACGCGCGCGCGCGAACACACACACGCGCGCGCGAACACACACACACGCGCGCGCGCGCGAACACACACAGACACATGTGCGTGTGTGTAGTGGAATGTATTTTTTTATTAATCAGATAGTTTATCATTTTAAACGTTATTTTTAGTGGATATTCTTATTTGAGCAGACGTTCCGTTTATTTATTAAACGGTATATTTATTCATTTTCGTCTACAGGTCTGAATGCTAGACTTTTCTTTAATAAGATTTCTCGAACATTCAAGGCGGTAGCTTCTTAATTTAAACGCCTCCAAAACGAATCTGCTTTATTTTAATTGTCTGAGAGAAACCTTTCTACCTTCCATCAGCATGGCTGATGCTAACCTCCAGGAGAGTGGTTCATTGCGCCTTCTCGGACTAATATTTTCCGCTGAGACGAAGTGGAAAGATTATATTGAATCAATTGCTAAGTCTACCGCTAGGAAAGGTGGGAGACCGTGTTGATCTAGACAATTTTACACACCAGAATCTTTCTTACATGTCTGTAAGTCTACCATTCGTTCTTTCTTTAAATATTGATGTCGCGTTTGGTGCCCCTGTTTATATATTTAGAGATTCTTGATAAAATCGAAAGAAGAATCTGCAATGTTATCGGCCCTGACTTGGCATCTCGGCTTCAGTCACTGCCGTACCGTAGCTTCCCTGAGTCTTTTCTATAAATACTTTCATGATAATTCTGATGAACTTTCCTCTATGGCACCTATACTTTATGAATTTAAACGCAATGCTGGACTGGCGGCAAGGTCTCATCATTTTAACATTGAAACGGTTAGATATTACCGTAAGTTCTATGCTAACAGTTTCTTCTATCATACTTTTCGCTTGTGGAACTGTCTTCTGCCTTCCCAGTCAACTTTGATCTTCAAAAATTTAAATGCAATGTCAATCGTTATCTTCTGTCTTCTTAATACTTATTTTTTTATTGTCCTATCTCTTTAATAGTACATAATTTTATATTGTGTAAGACTCAGTAAATCCTTGCGTCTTATTGGCTTTATTGCCTTGCTTGTGGTGAAATGACAAAAAAAAGATATGCCAATTGTCGGTCATAAAGCCGAACAGTCGCAGAGGCCATCTGTCGACACCTCCACCTCTCTCTCTCTCTCTCTATATATATATATATATATATATATATATATATATAGTTCCTTGTCTTCTCCCACCAGCTATGGGTAAATAGCAGGACAGACTAAGTTCTATATCCTTCGATGGCAACTGGTCTAGGAGAAGGACAATTCCGAATTTAAAACCTGCGGAGGGTCGTTTGGGGACCTTGTTGCACGTAGTGCACCAGGTCTCTGTAAGGTGTAGTTTGTTCTGCACAAAGCCTTCACCACTATAATTAAATCATATGTGCTGGTGTCTGGCTGTCGGTTCCTAGGAACTGAGCTGCTTGAGCCTCATACATCGAATACTACGGGAGAGTCCACCATATATATTGTTATTTGTTTTTAGAATGAAATCCGGTACGTTTTCTGCAGTTATAAACAAATGACAGTCATTTTGTTGACTGAATTTCGAATTAATAGCAATTGCAATTTCTAAGTTTTAAAAATTGTCTTAAGGATAAA
>CAHIKZ030004041.1:755000-785000 GCA_903632075.3 Acanthosepion pharaonis | reverse complement strand
AATTAATAAAGATGTCAGTAGAATTAGAGAGAGATATTTTGTCTTTATATAAATTATTCAGGTTTTTTTGTTGCTTTTATTGATTATTATTTTATATTCCTTCGTAGTTATAGCAGAATTAGGATTTAGGATTAGCTGGTTGTTTTCAGAAGTTGTAGAAAATTTAAATTTGTGTTGAATTTGATTTCTATGCATTTGGAGATATTTGATATTATCCTTGAACGTGTGACTCTCTCTTTGTATCAGGCAACATCGGAATTTTGTTGTGTCGATGTCCCTGTTTGCTGTAGAATCATATAATTTAAATACATGGAAATATTCCGATGTCGGAATTAAACAAAACGAGTGGCTTAAATCGACACGAAACACAATCCTTAATAACGAATGTAGTAACTTTCGAAAGTACTTTCAAAAAATAATATAAAATAAAAGTAAATATCAAATTAAAATAATATTTATAAATAAATTTACCGATAACATAAAACAATTAATTCTGGAATTTAAAAAAGATAATAAAAAGTTGATAGACAAAACTTATTGATATTATTTAATCAAACATTTTTGAAAGAATTATTGCTGCCGAAATACACCTTTTTATATATATATAATAAAGTGTATTTCGGCAGCAATATTCATATATATATATATATATATGTGTGTGCGTATGTCTATGTGTATGTATATATATATATATGTGTGTGTGTGTGTATATGTCTTTACGTTAATATATTTCTCACCACACTTGAGCAACGGCTGACGGCTTCCGATACCCTGAAAATAGATTTTCTAGGTCAGATGCCTCAACTTCCTCTTACCTTTTTTCTGTTATTATTCTTTCTTTCTTTTTTCATCTGGATAAATTTAAACCATTTTGTAACATTAAACCATTTATATTTTCGGTCTGATATGACTTATTGTCGAAACAAATCATGATTTATAACCGTGTTTTAGATATGTGTTAAACTTTTCCTTGAGGTATATCATATTGCTCTGTATTCTATACATTGAACTCTCTATAGATTTATCTTTTCAATATTTTATACGAAAAAGAACTACTTGGATTATTCTTTCTACTTACGTATTTGATATTATCTATCTATCTATCTATCTATCTATCTATCTATATATATATATATATATATATATATATATATATATATATAATGAAAATATCAGTTATATCAGGAAAAGAAAATTGTGTGCTTTGTTTCATCCTTTAGGACATCATCTCACAAAATTTGTTATATTGTTAAGCGACACATGCGCACGAATGAGGGATGCTGAGAATTTAAAATTTCAATTTTTAATTTTTTCTTTGGTATATAATCTAGCCGATTTCATTTAGATTCTTTTTTCTTTTTGTTTCCATCGCTTTTGCTAGTAGATATCCCACACTGTGATAGTAAATCTGTCAGGAATGGTGAAATGTTGTAAGAGCCAAGGCGCAAATTTACTCTGGATGACCTTCCGATCAACGCACTCTCTAAACATTTTCGTTTTGATAAATTATTTTCTCCTTTGATAAGAGTAGCATTTTTATGTCAAAATTTGTGTCGGTCTTGTTATGGTGAACAATTAATACATTCGATGTATTGTTTTGTAAAATGCCCCTTTTGTGTTTATATAAACTTTTATTTAGATTCCTTGAGGTTTCTCCTATGCATTTTGTTGTGAAAATTATTACAGGTGATCGAGTAAATAGCTCCTTCAAGTTTTGGCTTATTATTTTGTTTAGTATTAACTAAGTCTGTTATTGTTTTAGATTAAGTAGTATCAAATTTTATGTTGAATTTAAATAGATTCTTTTCAATTGTAGATGTGATAGAGTTAGTTGGTAGGACAATATATTTTTTTGATTCATTGGGTTTGTCAGGAGGGGCCGTTTTTTTCTAGCTTGGAATATTTTATGAGCCTTTTGTTTCGCATTGAATATAAAATAATTAGTGTAATTTTTTTTTTAATTTAAAGTTCCTAGCATCCCTCGTTCGTGCGCATGTGTAGTTTCATCAACGTAAACATCACTTTAAACCAACGATGCCCTAAAGGGCGAAACGCCTTTTTCTACTTTGTCATATTCTTCCCCAATATTGTTCTTGATATATAAAAATTTATATATCGTCATCTCATATATATATATATATATATATATATATATATATATATATATTTCTTTCTTTGTAAATGCTAAAAATTTTATGCTATTTGAAGTTAGGGCATGAGATACTTTTATTTTCTCAAAATTTCATCTCTTAAAACAAAAAAAAAGCGGTCATTGAATATCGATTTATTTTTACAAGACACTGTCGCAGATCTTGGCTATACCTTGAAGCGACAAAGAATTGTATTCGAAATTAATCATATAATTATCTTATCCGCTACCTTCTCACTGTAACAATTTCTTCGAATTCCCTCGATGTCCATCCCCGGCATTGTGTTTTAACACAGAGATTCTAACGCAAATGTTCCATATTATCGACCATATTGTTTCTCGCAGATTTGCCAATACGCTTCGCTAAATCTGTGTCCTGGTCCAGAGATGGCTTCTTCTGTGTGCCATTTCCTTTCAGGATGGAGGCGATCATGGCTCTCCACAGTTTCCTGTCCTTTGATGTTTTTAATAGATTTCGTATTTGTTTTATTTTTTCCTAAACCCTGTTCCGCCACTCAAGCTCGTTAAGTAGGTTAAGCACTGTTTTTCTTTGTCTCTTTTGCCTTTCATCTGTCCTGTGAGTATCAGATTTTCCAAGCCCTCTTTCATCATTATGTGAAATCCAGAAATGTCAACAGTCTTTTTCTGATGTTTAAATATTAGTGTCATTTTTGTTTCCATTTTTTTAAAAAACTTCGTTGTTGCTTACATATTCGATCCAAGGTATTCTCAGCATCCTTCTGTAGACTCTCATTTCTGTTGCTTCAAGTCTCTTCTTCATCTGTGCGGAGATTGTCCAGTATTCACTGCCATATAGGAGGACAGATATCATGTAACAGTTCAATAATATTTTCTTTGTTCCTAGGTAATTTTTTTCTGTTTCTTAATACTTTAATTAGCTTTTGGAAGACACCTTTCGCTATCTCAATACGCCTACGAATTTCAGTGTCGCGCATTTCCAATACTTCCATATACTCCAAATACATTTAAATTGTTGTCAATTCAGTTATGTGCCATGCGTGATACATGCTTAGGTAATCATGTATCTTTCGATACATGACTGACGCAGTAGGTTGCCATTTCTTTCTGCGGTAGACCTGTTGCCATACAAGCTGTCCTGCTATTTACCCATAGCTGGGGAGAGAAGTAGAGGATTCATACCTTTCCCAAGGTTATTAGAACGTAAGTGAATGTTATGGATTTGACTGGAATTCGAACTCGGCTCTCCGATTCCTCAAACCGAGCCGCTATCCATTACTTCACCGTGCCTCCTAAATTGTTTGATTTCGGTATCTCCAATTTGTAATTTACATGTTCGGTGTTCATTTTGCTAAGAACCATGCATTCTGTTTTGTTACAAGTGATGTTTAGCCCTTTCTTCTCGTGTTCCTTCACTACCTTCTATAGGAGATCTTGATAGCTTCCGTTTTTGTCTTTGTTATCAACACTTTTGT
This sequence comes from Acanthosepion pharaonis, assembly GCA_903632075.3. Classification (NCBI taxonomy): domain Eukaryota; kingdom Metazoa; phylum Mollusca; class Cephalopoda; order Sepiida; family Sepiidae; genus Acanthosepion; species Acanthosepion pharaonis. Next base: position 781,397 of record CAHIKZ030004041.1, on the reverse strand, counting down.
ATGTAGAAATAAAGTGTCGCTGCCGACACTTGAGTTTGAACATAGTCAGTGAGTAAACACAGGCGATCCCACTATTAAATTAAGCAGCCCACGTGACCATAGAGGAAACACATATATAGGGACTAGCGTGGTGTTTAATTGATCGCCATTTCTCTTCTGTACCCTTTTACTATACGGACCGCTATTCTCTACACTATTCACTGTACTATTCGTCTATACTATTCGAACGAGTATTATCGAGCAAGTACTATTAGTGCGTGTGTTATTCGAAGGCGCCTGACACCAGTATTGTTCAACGGCGTTACTATAGTTGTATCTGCGATTACAAAGTCTCTACTACAACAAATATTACGAAAGTGACAACAAATACTCGTTGGCATTACAAAAGTTTCAAACGAGTATTCGTTGATTGACAAAAACTTTGTCATCTGCATAATCTTATGTTGTTAAGATAATGACCGCTAATAATGAATCCTGGTATTTTCTAATTCTCTCTGAATCGCCTCACTGTAGAGATGGCTTCAATTTTTTTTAAGAGAGAGAAAACTGGCTAAAGTAACACAAAGACAAAGATAATCAATTATCGATTGTCTACCATAAAAATCTATTTTTGAAAGAAATACTATTATTTTACCTTACTTTATCTGATTGGTTAATAAATCCTTTTTTCAGTATTTACTGAAAGTTGTACTGTCGAAACTATTAAGTCTTACCAGATTCTTGTAGATGATTTTTACTGGGATGAAGAACGATTTCGATTGTCTTTTGCGTTGATCCCAGTCTAATAATCTTCTTTGTAACTAAATTATCCCCCCCACCTTTACAAAGGTCAGATCAGGCCTAAAATGAACAGAAGCTGCCCAGTCTTCACTTTCCGGTCTTGATAGAGACCAAAAGCGTCTCAGCGTCCTTGTGGGTGACGAATTGTAGCGAACCACCCTCGTTCCATTCGTTTGGGGAGATGTACGTTCCACTCGAGCAGAAGATTCTTCCCACGAACTGCTGGTTTGCGAAACCGACTCCCAGGAGGATGCTTCCCCGATCAGTACAATATTAACCTGTTCAAGCTTAGGGTTGAACGTTACCTAACCCCCATATCTGCATAAACTGTTCCTCTTACTCTGTAATCCTCTACCTTGAGTGCTTCTTGGGCCTTGTAAAAAACGCTTCACTCTTAAGAACCAGGTTTGAAATGTCATTCAGAAATTCAGAAAAGAAGCAGATTCTCTTGTAATTGGCATCATTATTGAAATAGAGACTAGTTTCTTCAAGGCGATTATGCTTAGAAACAAAGTGAGACACATCGTAGAAGAGTGAGCCTAGGGCAAAGGAAACTATAAATGGTGATGATAATATTTAAGATGCCTTCGCCAAATACCACTCTCCCATACTTTGAATATTGCTATAACATTTGGTTCTGATTCTTCTGCTATGTCAAATTCAAAGAAGAATCTGCAGTGTTATTGCTCCTGACCAATTTCGGTTTCAGTCACACTCTCATCACCGTGGACCAATTTCGGTTTCAGTCACACTCTCATCACCGTAGATTCCCTTTGACATTTCTATAAATATTTTCATGGTCATTTTTCTGATGAGTTTTGTTCTTTGGGGTTTCATTTTTAAATGTTGCTATTTTTATTCCCCGCCCCACGGGTAAATTGTACACATGGGAACTAGTTAGAACTATATAGAGACTTGAGATATTGTGGTGTCTGTAGTAAGAATGGTAAGTAAGAATGTATTGTTTTGGAAAACTGTCGTATGTTTGGGTCAATAATCCTGGTTAGCTAAGTTTAAGATAAGCCAGATTAAAGACAAGCTTTCCCTTATCCCCCCGCCTTTGGCCTTGTGAAGCATTTTTTTGTTACTCAAAATGAATATTGCTTTCTTCTTTGCCACCTAGACTTTATGAATTTAAGCGTTCATGATAATTTTGGTGAACTTTTCTTGTCTGGTACCTAGATTTTATGAATTTAAGAGCAGTACCAGATTGGCTGCAAGGTCTCATCATTTTACGGTTGAAATTGTTAGATGTGACCGTAAGTTCTATGCTAACAGTTTCTTTACTCGCACTTCACGGCTTTTTGGTTTCTAGTTAAGTTTGGTCGTCAAAAAGTTAAATGTAATGTCAATCGTTATCTTCTGTCTTCTTAAATACTTTTATTGCTCACTCCCTTTAATAATATTTTCTTTTTCTCATATTTTCTCAAACTTGGTAACCCCTTGGATCTTAGTGGCTTTATTGCCTTACTTGTGGCTGAATAATTAAAAAAAATAATCCTAAAGTTGTCTTGGAGAAATACAATCAGGAACTAGGAAGGGCTATGATTCTAGAAATCTTATTGTAGTGGTGGAAGATAGGCGGATACAATTCACTTACCACACCCGGCGGATACCTAAGAGTGTGTCATCCAAAGTTCCTGTACCTCAAATAACCCAAAGCTGCAAAAGACCAAGAATTAGTTCTAAAATGACGCGGCACATTGCATTTAAAGATAAACTGTGATAAAGAAACGTCATCTTGCCCAAAATTGATTTTTTAAAGTAAAATTCTCCCTGTACAAAGCCTGTATATAAGGGAAGATAACGGTTAACTCTAGACATGAAGAACTTAAGATTGTAGTGATCGGGGAAACATCCTCTTTAGAGTCAGTTCTACAGGGAAGTGGTTCGCGAGAAGAAGCTGTTTGAGTGGAACTTTTCGCCGATGGAAAACGAATACCTTCCATGGTGATAGAGCAGTGGGAAGCCTGCCACGTCCCGGCCTGTGTGAGTGAGACTGGAGGGTAGAAAAGAATTTTTCTTCAACAAGGACTCGGAAACGCTTTTGAACTCTATCAAACTGGAAAGTGACGACTGGGCAACCCCTGGTCAAATATGGCAACAGTATTCTATTTTTGACCTGGTCTGGCACTTGTAAAGGTAGGGGGTAGCATGAGATGTCAGGTACTTATTGGAGCGGTACACAAAGCCGATCATTTTACCTGCATCTTTAGCGATGGATCATATATAATTGTACCACTTGAAGTCATGTGAGAGTTTGAGGGCCAATAGTCTCTCAGGGTACCGTGCTTTATTAAAGGAACATCCGTTTATCTAGATTGGCGGTAGTTCGGGGTCCAATCGGTGTTGATGGAATGTAACCAGTTTGGGTTCCAAGCAATTGAAACCCGCTAGTTTTTCCATTCGATAGTTATTGCCAGATCGGAAGAGAGGTCAGCTGCCAAGAGTTTTAGAGGTGCGCTCGTATAACGTCGTATCATCGGTATAGATGTTTATATATGATCTGAGTATATTCTTAGGCAGATCATTTATGTAAATTAGAAAGAGGGTTGGCCTGAGAATAGAGGAATATTGTGGTCATTCGCTGGAACAAGGTAGCAAGGTAAGATAATAGTAACACTCCCCCCCTTCTCTTGGACATGAGTAGAGGCTTACGCCTTGTTTCTTGTTTAGGAAGGGGTTTCCGGTACTCTCTCTCTCTCTCTCTCACTGGCCTCTGTATCTCCAGTTGCCGTGATCTATCCACTACTCTTTTCCTCATCCTTTCTTCTATCACTCCTATCTGATCTTGCTCCAAATTTTCTGTAACCCCTTGCGTCCTAGTGGCTTTCCGCCTTGCTTGGGGTGAAACGCTTAAAAAAAAAATAATAATAGCCTTCCCATGGTATTGGTAATATTAACCGTTTACTTATTAGGAAACTTTCGATATACATTAACCGAGCAGCCAGTACTAGTCGAGATCCACTTTTATTCGGTCCATGGGCATCATGACGGGATCAATGTGTAATATCTGTTCTCATCATCTCTAATGGTAATGGTAATATTAGTCGTTTCCTCATAAAGAAACATTCGGCATTCATTGAGCGAGCAGTTGGTGTTTCTTTCGGTTGAAATTTATAAAAGGAAAATAGGATCAAGTCGTTTGTTGGAGGCTAAGAAGGTGTCCAGAATGATAACAATAACAAGTGTTTTCAGCCAAATAATTAGCCACTTTCAAATTATTAACCATTGTTAATATGTTTTCTATCTTTGTGTTCTGAATTGCAATGTGTGGAAGTAGTAGTAATTCTAAGGTGTGCTAGGAGAAATCTGGTTGTGGTTGCATATTAGGGTGTCTTTTAAAAAACAGCAACACGTTACTACCTTTGTCAAATAAGTAACGTTGAGTGGGATATATATATATATATATATATATATATATATATATATATTATTTTCTATTTTAAAAATATGGTTCCGTCGCTACGCAGGAATTACCATGTTTCAAAGCAAAAATTAAAATTTTAAATTTAATTATAAAATTGAAATTTAAAATCCATAGCTCCGTTTCATTCTCAAGCGATTTTTGGAATAACTTATTTAGAAATTTACTTCATTTATAAGCTAAGACAATCTTAATATTTTAAATTGTTAAGGTTACGGAAAATTCAATCATTTTGATAAACGGTGGTTGGGTTTTAATTTCCCTAGACAACTTATGTATCAAATATAAGTTTCAAAATCAGGTTAAGGTGGGGTAGGGGTGCCTGCTCACAAACAATGTCATCGGTTTTTCGTGTGCCGTCTGGGTTTTTCGTGTGCCGTCTGGGTTTTTCAATGATAAAATGTTTTGAGCATTTTTATTTGTCCGCTAAATTTTTAATTTTATACACAAAGATTTCTTAAAAGGGTCATCTGGATATGAGTAAGTTGTATTTTTAATATTTAAAATCTATTCCCTACTGTTCTTTTTTATTATATATTTACATCAATTATTATATATATATATATATATATATATATATATATATATATATATACAGTGTTTGATGTAAAATCACAGAGAGGTTGACAATGCATATACAATTGTTTCTAGGCGTTTGGTGTAACAATGACTTTCATGCTACGGGCATAAAACTCAGAATTGTACCAAGTAGTGAGAAACAAATGCATACATATATATATATATATATATATATATATATATATAGAGAGAGAGAGAGAGAGAGAGAGAGAGATAATATCAAATCCATAAGTGGTAAGGATAATCAAAGTAGGTCTTTTTGATACAAAATATTGAACCAATAGATCAATGAAGAGAGCTCAATGTATTTATAGACACAGCAATATGATATACATCAAAAGAAAAATATTTAGAAATTTGAAGAAAACACTAAGGCATTTTTTCCTTTCAGGACTCCTTTTCCACGAAACACTTCATCGGAAGGAAAAGTTGGCGTAGTTTATGACAAGAACAAAGAAAAGGACAATTCACACAGTAATGAAAGAGAGATAGATAGATAGATAGATAGATAGATAGATAGAGAGAGAGAGAGAGAGAGAGAGATGAGGAGTGAAAATTATGGAACACGATTAAAATATATTTATTGGTAAAATAATTTACGAATAAAAAATAAATAGTTCCAAATGAGTATAAAATGAAGAAAATAGTAGTCATGAACCTGCTAAAACATTAAGGGAAAGAATGAAATGCTTCTTCTGTTTGCACAGTGCCGGTTGATGTAATTTAATGCAGACCGCTTCAAGCAGATGTAAATGATGAGCGGATCGGGCTCTGTGCAAATGTGGCAGCGGTGATATCACCCCTAAAATAATAATGATAATGATAATAAAGGAGGATATGCTGTAAAACAGAAAACACCAAGTGAAAGAGAGGCGTTTTCGAATAACCAAGATGTTAATATGCTGTAAAGATTTTGAAATGTAAATGTTACAGAAAGCTAATTTAGAACACAAAATACAATCTTTTTGTAAGTGTACAAAGGATATCAGATTAATAATAGAAAATTACTGGAACAATAATAATCTGGAACTTTTAAACAAAGAGATGGATTTTGACATTATAAGTATCGAAGTTAAAATTAAGGCTGTTTTGATCTAGAATTTATTTTTAAAACAAGAATATCTGTAATTTACAAAGAGCGGCAGAATAATTAATAGCGAGGTGACAAACAATAGAGTCTTGTTGTGCACTTTGGAAACCAATCGATGGAAAAGTAAATTGTTCATTCTCGGAGGAGTGAAGTTGTACTTTGGTTGTATGTCAGTACGTTCGCACTAGAAAAAACAGATACGTCACCAGTTCTCTTAATAAAGAGGCGAGCCAACAGGAGGAATATGGAGTTTCGGTGTTCGTCTGTCTTCGAATGCAGTCGAACTGAGTGGAGAGACGTCAGAGATTGAAAAGGAAGCGCCCGCTGTGTGTTGCTGAAGCTGAGTGCGAAGAAGGGAAATATCGCCGCTAACATTTAAGTACCGCTACTCCTGCTGCTGCTACTACTACTACTACTACTGAGAACGGGAACATCGAAGGTTGTAGTAGTTACGCTAAGAACTGACCAAAAAGGGTTAAAACGAAGGCCACATCTCTCCTTACCAAAATTATTCGAAGTATTTGTGTTTGTTTGGTTGTTATTCACATACAAGAAACATTCAACCTTGTGCAACAAGAATTATTTTTTGTCTTTTTGTGTTTTTTTATATATATATATATATATTATATATATATATATATATATATATATATATATATAACTTTTGTCGTTTCAAAATCGAATCTACTTGGTTATATTCATTTTTTCTGTTACCCCGATTCTCACCCGACGAACTCGCAGGTGGACCAGCGGAGAGCTTCCGGGTTTCTACGATCTGATGACCTCTCTCCAGGATCAAAACAATCACAACGGGGCTGGAGGGTGGCTTCGAATTGACATTGGGAACCAGAAACTTATGTCTAACCTGTAATACTGGACCATATTGGACCAGCGGCGGGTCTTGTTGAGTGCGTGGGTCCAGTGGGGTGAGGATACGGTGTTACAAAAAAAAATGTGAAAGAATTGTTTACATATTTACTCGCACAGTTATCAAGCAATTGTTGGCCAATGGCCGAATCATGCGCAGACTGAGTCCCTCTCAATTCCCTTCATCCATCAATTCACCACGAAAGTTGAAAACAGTTCGGAAGACTACGTTCACAGGTCTGTTCACCAAATGGAATTGTTTTGTTCCTAAGTCTAATAAAATAAACTTGATTTCTAGCGCGGTCCATCGCGCGTTGATGATTTGTTCTCCTTGCCGACACGATGAAAAACTGGGTGAACATTCATCGTATGTTTTTGTGACAATGGATATCCTGCGAATGTCATTAAACCCATTGTTGAGCGTAAGATTAAACTGAGTTTTTTCGGTTCCAGCCTGTGTCCTGTTTATTTAAAATTACCGTGGCTAGGTGGGAAAAGTCAAACGCTGGATGACAGTGACGGCTTGTGTTACATCAGGGTTTTCCACTGTCAGGCTGCGTCTTGTTTTGGGGAATAATTCGGTCTTTTCCTTATTTATCAAAACCCGAATTAATCAGCCCATTCCTGTCAGTATAAGACTGGGGTTTGAGTCACTCTTTGAGAGTTTGCGCATGATCTTCTCGGAAAATTTCCCTTGACTCTCGAATCATTCCAGTACTTAATGAGACATTCATAATCAAGATTGGTTTTCTTTCTTTGAAATAGTACATATTTTAATTTAGAAACAGTCTAAGTGCCACATTTCTGTCCACAAATTGTTCCTGAATGAATTGATATTTTGTCACTGTTTGTCTTAAATTTTCTTGTTTTTCTGTTTTCAACTTTTTATTGTGTGTGCTGGCGTGAGAACGCTTTCACTGTTGCGGACTCTCTCCAACAGCAGTCAGCATTAGCACCTCCTGCAGTATCTGCATGGGCCGCGAATAGGCAAAAGAAAAAAATCCTTGAGGTCTATGCGACTCTGCAAGAAAAATACGCACAGTTCACAAAAGTGAACGAGTTTCTTAACATCCCTGATGCCCTGGAGGCCGTTATCACACGAACTATTCCCCTGCTGACGAATGTTGTGACAACACGGTGTCTCAAAGGTGTCAGCGGGGAAACCATGGAGGAGGCCGTGAAAAGCATCCAAATAAAGCCTAAATTCCACGCAAAGAGGTCCAATACAATGTGGGTCATCACGTTGCCAAATGAGAAAGAGGCCGAAATGCTGGCAGGCAGCGTACTGATGTCCAAGTTAGTACGACTGCAAAGTGAATATATGGGCACCTGGAGAACAAGAATTACGCTGCACGGAGTGCCTATGGATTTCACAGAGGAGCAACTGGGGGTCTTCTTCTTCAGATATGGACAGGTCGAAGATGTCTTGGCAAGGCAGGCATAGCAACGGGAGACTATGTCCTGCAGATAACCATGACTAGGAAGAAATTCATGGACATCCCCGACATAATATCTTATCGGGGTCAGAACGTCCTGTTTATGTCGGAAGATCGTCGTCTCCACTGCTTCTTTTGAGCACTTACCTAAAGCGTCCCCGGGAAGAACCAACATCAGCAGCACCCAAAAAGAGGCAGTGGACGGCAGGAAAATCGGACCAAGCCGCCGTTTGTCCCAGTGAGTGGTTGGAGGTCGTGATGAGAGGAAGAATGTCGGCTACCCCTCCTCTTCAGCATGATGCCACACCAAAGTAGGAGGTTTCGCCTAGAAAGTTGGCAAAACAGCCAAAGAAAATGCAGCAGGAGTCGAAAGAGCAGAGGCAAAAAAGAGACACCAAAGAAGTACCAGTGGCTGCAGTAACAATAACATGTTCAGCGGCAACAGCAGGAGCATCTAGAGCAGTAGCAGTAACTCCAGCAAAAACAGCAACAGCAGCTGGATGGATTTACCAGAGCTAGATTTATTTATGGAGATGGAAGAAATGCCTCCACCTCTATCCTCCTCACTGAAAAGGGGGCGGGAAGAAGAAGTGTAAGACGAAAAGATAACTAAGGAGGAGAAAAAATCTGGTGGAAGAAGGGTGCAGAAGGCCCTGATAGGAGCCTGCTATAGTGGAACACACCCCTATTCTATAGTTAATATACTCTCCTACTTATAATAAGTAGGAGTAGTAAGAGTAACAAGTTAGTCGCTCAGGGATTTGGTCAGTCAGTCGATGTCGGACGACCGTTAGTCAGATATTAATGTATCAGCAACCCCAACTAGATTACTGCGTCATTACCTATTATATCAAGTTCTTAACGTTTTGTACGTCGAACCTATTTTAGGACCGACTTAGTACAAATACAAGCCTCCACTGTGAAACCACTACATAACAGAGCCTAAACCCAATCCACCCCTGCTTCGCCAGATCCATACCGCAACAGCAGCTCTGAGGTAACGCAGGGAGCCCCCCTTCTTCCCTTTCCAGGGCTCCGTCTTCTACTTCCCACAATTCATTCCAAAGAAAAAAGAAAGAAACACTTCCCAAAGGGAAGAGAATTTGTCAAATCGACAGGCAGGTCGTTGAAAGAGACCTTTCCTCTCAGAAGAAGGACCTCTTGAAGACTCTTTTTAAATGTACTTCTATTGACAGTAAGTCGACGCACGACGCTAGAAACTTTCCCAACGCCACCGAAATGATTACCCTCATACAGAACATTGGGAGTAACCTTAAAGTTTGGGATCACTTAGAGGGGGCGAAAGATGTATTCCCAAATCTCAGGATGGCACGGATGAAGTCTCCTAAACTCAAGAAACTTTCACAGCTTTATGCAGAGAGGGTCTCAGTGTTGCTCTATCTATCTTGAGGCGTGCTCTACGTACATTTTCCTCCTATACTTTATCGGTTGTCTATACTCCCTCTCTACAAAGAGCATAAGAAGGCTCTCGAGCGCTTACTCTCCTCTCTCTTGTAGGGTGATGACAATTATCAAGTCTGTAGAGATGTGCTCCCGCGTCTGTCTCATGTGTGGCTGGATATGCCACACTCGAAGTTTGCTTCCCTATGCCGTGTGTTTTCAGAGGATTCGATCTTTGAGGGGAGTGTTAGGGATGCATTCCCTAGCTTTACCATCGCTCGTCTCGTTTCTAGGGCCGATAGTCGATGTAAGCCCCCGAATCAGTCGATATTCGCCAGAGATTGTCGAGCGACCTTGAGGGCTATTCCTAGGTCCAGTGAACTTTCACGGTCTAGGAGACTCTAGTATTAGTGGAGGAGGTCGCGAAGGACTTTGTGGGCATTTAGGCTTGTCGGCGACCGAGTTGCGCTCTTTCTGTTCTTGTGCGTCAGCGACGGATTACCTCAGCATCCGTGAGTTTTCGCTTATCTGGCGATTGATTCGGAACGTGCTATCTCTCAATGACATAGCCTTCTGAGGTTTTGCCCGACTGTCATAGTTGTGACCTTGGTTTAGAGGCAACGGCTTCGCACGCATTCTATCACTATCCTCAGATGCGGAAGTTCTGGGAATATGCCGGCGAGTTCACGGCTCGTATCGATCCCGTACATCTCGTATCCATCGATTGCGCGTGCGATAATGTATCGCCCCCGTATTCTGGTGTGAAACACATGGGGTTTCTTGCGTTGCTAGCCGGGGCAAGAATGTTAGTATAGACATCACGAATGAAGGGAATCTTGCGATACGAATACTATTCTTACCAGGTCGGATTCTTTGGGCATCAGCTTAAGATGTAAATCAGAACTGACATAAAGAGTTTGTTACTGACAGATTTCAGTGAAAGATGGGTAAAAGTAGTGAACTTGGTTCGAGTGAACGGTGCTAGTCTTGATTTTCTTTTTTTTAACTCCCCTTTGACCCAATGGGGCGGTTTCCTGACGAAACCTCTCTTGGTTAAGATAGACTCGATTTGTTTATCTAGTTAATGTAAGTATCGTTCCCAGCATTCTCTTTTATTATGATCCATAACGAGATTCCCAAACGCCCTAGTTTATCTTTGGCTCCTTTGTTGTTGTTTTTTTTTTTCATCTTGATTGGGTCAGTCTTTGATTTTTCCAGACCGTCATTTATTTTAATCCTTCCCTCTCTGTAGTGAGTGAGCTTCTTGATTTTGCCTATAGGCAGAATACAGCAGCCGCTCTTACTTTTTGTGGGGTGCACGTGTCCTACTAACAATGCTTTGTTATATTGTAGTTTTGTTTCCTGGGTTCATCTCCTCCCAACTCATTTCCTGATGAGATTTTTACGTATTAATAAGCAGAGGAAAATAAAAATGAGGCATATATATAGGATTGATTGATGATGGATGGTTTATGAGCAAATTGTAATGAAGAATGGATCGTGAATTTGATTAGTTAGGTCTAGGATAGAAACTGTTGATGAGCACTCAGCCACTTCCACTTTGGCCTTGTGCCGCAATTGGTGCAAATGCACAGAAGTAAATAATCAGTCTGCGCATGATTCGGCCATTGTACAGTACTTGCTTGATAAACTGGACTGTGCGAGTAAATATGTGAGAAATTCTTTCACAGTTTTGCACAAAGCCCATTCCACTCATCAGTTACGTCGGCTTGAAGCGGCACACATTAAATTACATCAACCGGCTCTGTGCAAACAGAAAGAGCATTTCATTCGTTCCCTTAATCGTTTCGGGGGATGTGAATGTAAATTTTTTCTATTTTGTACGCACTTGGAACTATTTATTTTTTATTTGTAAATTATTTTACCAATAAATATATTTTAATTGTGTTCCATAATATTCCTTTCTCATCTTTTTTTCCCCATTACTGTGTGAATTGTCATTTTGTTTTGGTCATAAACTACGCCAACTTTTTCCTTCCTATGAATTGTTCGTCGAAAGGAGTCCTAAAGGGAAAAAATGTTTTTTCAAATCTGTATTTATTTTCTGTGGTATTAAGATCTTATTTACACACACGCGCGTGCGCTCGAGCGCTCGCTCGCGCACGCGCACACACACACACACACACACATATATATATATATATATATTAGGAGGCACGGTGGAGTAATGGATAGTGGATTGGATTGAGGAATCGCAGAGAATCCATTGCATTCACTTACGTGACAATACCCTTGGGAAAGGTGTGAATCCTCTTCTTTTCCCTCCAGCTATGGGTAAATAGCAGGACAGACTGGGTTCTAAAGCCTTGGATGGCAACTGGTCTAGGAGAAGGACAACTCTGAATTCAAAACCTGCGGAGGGTCGTTTGTGAACCTTGTGGCACTTAGTGCACCAGGTCTCTGTATTCGGCCCTTCAAAAAGTGTTGATTGTCCTTCACAAAACCTTCACTACTATAATCAAATCTCACGTGCCGTTGTCGGGCTGTCGGTTTCCTAGGAACTGATCTGCTTGACCCTCATACGTTGAATTCAACGGGAGAGTCGAGTATATATATATATATATATATATATATATATATATATATATTAGTGATATTTATATATATATTGTACTCTAAATTGTGGATAAACTGTCCGAAATTCATTTTTTTTATTGTTTTGTTATTGCCTTTGTTTCGACCGTCGCATTAATTTTTAAGAATCAATGTGCTATCAGTGTCGTAGGCAAAATTATTTTGTCTATATCCTGATATTCTTTACAATTGTCTCCGGTCTCATCACCGTATTTTGGTGTTATCTACTAATATTTCTCCTATGTTGATAGTTACATTTTGGTCACACGTAATATTCTGGTCGATATATCCACTAATATATATATATATATATATATATATATATATATATATATATATATATATATATATATATATATGTGTGTGTGTGTGTGTGTGTGTGTGTGTGTGTGTGTGTTAATTAAAAAAGAAAATTGAACTTTTCCGCATCATTTAAGTATATATTAGTCGTTTGTCAGAGGGTCCATTTGGTAGACTGTTTCAAATCATTCTCATTTTCAGCTTATTGTTTCAATCAAGCCTCTGTACTGAAAAGACATGGGGGACGTGATAATAATTGCGTAAAATATTTGCCGATATACGATTGCGTCATCTAAGCTTGTGACTCCCGTGACCTGTGATATCTAATAATAAGTCGGTCAATAACTTGATTAAACTTGTCTATGGAACCACAACACACACCATGTGTGTGTGCATATATATGTGTGTGTGTGTGTGTGTGTGTGTGTGTGTGTAAATATGTGTATAGATACATAGGAAAAGACAGACAACCAGATAGATAGATAGATAGATAGATAGATAGATAGATATGAAAAGACAGACAACAAAACAGATATAGAGCTAGATAAGGAAATAGATAGATAGATAGATAGATAGATAGATAGATATGAAAAGACAACCAGATATAGAGTGAGATAAGGAAAGGCTAGATAGATAGACAGATAGACATTTATCTGATAATCGATATTGACAAACCATTTTACCTTCCCTGATAGCAAAATGCATCAGATTCGACCTCCGTTCGATTTCTACCGCACGCCTCAGCGATCTCCAGCGCTAATCATATCAGCATATTTTCCCGCCAGCCGACAACCCTACCCATCCCAAGCAGCATTTCATTTTCCCGCCATTTTTCCCGCCCACAAAAAGGAGCGGGATGGGACTGAATCCGCATTTGATTCGGTCTTGTTTGCCTAAACCACCTAAACCAAAGCCGAAATCATGTTTTCTCTGTTTTCTTTCCCTAATCTCGTCTCTTTCTTCGCTTTCTAGCCTTCCACTTTCTTTTTCTCTTTCTTTTTTCTCTGACATCGTCATGCATTCTCTCATCCTCTCACTCACGCTCCGCATCCCCACTCCATGCGCTTTGGCTCTGTCATCACTGCAACGACTAGCTAAGCATTAGACTGATTGAAAAACGCTCTGACAGTCCAAATTGAGATAAATGTACAGATAGCTTGACAAAATCAAGCACACATATATACACGCAAACACACATCAGTATATAAATATATATTTCCATACACACACGCGCATATATATATATATATATATATATATATATATATATATATATATATATATATATATTCAGATGCTGAAAAGTTTGTTGTTCTCGTATGGAGAAAAATTTAACCACACACAAAGATATATATATATATATATATATATATATATATATATATATATATATATATATATATATATATATATATATATATATATATATATATATATATATATAAGGAGTGGTTAGAGCGTTCGCTTTCTGAGCATGAGAACCGGCACAAACAGTTTTCAAATCTTTGTTGATTCCAAGCGCTTTCAGCCGATCTCTTAGATATTTTAAATGATTCGTTTGGTTTCGTTTGTTGTACGGCATATCAACCGATTGGGTCATTAATCCGGAAATTTTTTCTAAATAAAGTCTTATATTGAAACATAGTAAGACTATCGTTTGTCATGGTTTATATATATATATATATATATATATATATATATATATATATATATATATATATATATATATATAAAGGTGTTCCAATAGTTTGCACCGATATTAAATGTGAATTAAGTTTAGGCGTCTAATGATTTTTTTTTCTTTTTCTTTCAGATTAGGCGGACATTTGGGCGATAATTTTTTTTATACATAATTGCCATGATTTAAATAACATGATCTAATACAGAAATAAATAAATTTTCACCAATAATACTGATTTGATCTGTTTTAATAAAACACCCTTATATATAATCTGTCTTAATGAAACACTCTTTACACACACACACACACACACACACACACGCACACACACACACACACACATATATATATATATATATATATATATATTCCCAAGAGGATAGAATCCAGATAGAATTCAATGTCCAGGACAGAGTAAGAATTTGTAGGTCTGATGAATTGGATTGTGATTACGATTCCAATGTAATAAATTATAAACATGGAATATTAGTGTTTAAGCCTTTTAGATTATATATATATATATATATATATATATATATATATATATATATATATATATATATATATGAAATTAGATTGTTTGTTTGGTGACATATCAATTTCTTATGAGTCATTATTGTCAAAATTTAATTTTCTTAAAGTAATCTTTGGTGTTTTCGTAGACAAAAAATGGTTACTTTTGTTTTTGTTTACAAAAATCTTTTGCTATGTAATATTTTTTCCTTACACAAATCTGTTGCTGGTAATCTTTTTTACTACGAAAATGTACTGCTGGTATTTTCACTGTAATTTTTTTTCTTTCTTAGTGTTTTGACCTGAGTTCTGGGGCCCTAACAGGAGCAACCATCTTGGGTCAGAGTGGACCTGAGAACAACAGCAATTAAGACGTGGTTCCACGGTCCTCAAAAGCTACCGATCAGAAGCCTTGCTGCCGGATGTAGTTTATCGTCATACCCAGGACTTGATTACAGTTCTCTTTTTGGGTGGGAGTCTCTTTTATTCCCGCTCTTTTCTAGATTGGATTTTCTTGTATTTCCATTGTTTTCTGAGTTGGATGCTCTTGTTGTTTTTCCCGCTCTTTCTAGATTGGATTTTCTTATTGAATTCTCGCTCTTTTTTGGGGGTGAATTATCTTGTATTCCCGCTCTTTTTCTGGGTTGGGTTCTCTTGTATTTCTACCCATATTTGGGTTGGATATTCTTATGTTACCACTGTTTTCTGGATTGGATTTTTTTGCTCCATTCCCACTCATTTCTGGGTTGGATTCGCTTATTGTATTTCGCTCTTTTGTGGCTGGATTCTCTTGCTGTATTCCTGCTCTTTTCTAGATTGGATTCTCTTGTATTTTTGCTCAGTTCTAGGGCACATTGTCTTGTTGTATTCCCATTCTTATCTGATTTGGATTCTCTTGTTGTATTCCCACTTTTTTTTTTGATGGTGGTGGGAGGTATCTTTATGTTTTTCCGCTCTTTCAAGACTGTATTCCCTTGTATTTCTACTCTTTTCTGGCTTGAATTCTTTTATTGCATTCCCGCTCTTTTCTAGATTGGATTTTCTTGTTTAGGCTGCTGAACTGAGTTTTTACTAAGTTTAAATAGATTTTCCTATAATATATATATATATATATATATATATATATATATATATATATATAATATAAACCAGTCTGTCCTGCTATTTACCCATAGCTGGAGGGAGAAGAAGAGGATTCACACCTTTCCAAGGGTATTAGCACGTAAGTGAATGTAATGAATTCGACTGAAATTGACCCTCATACGTTGAATTTGACGGAGAGTCGACTATATATATATATATATATATATATATATATATATCATTATATATCTCTCTCTCTATATATATATATATATATATATATATATCATTACTATATATATATATATATATATATATATATATATATATATATATATATATATATATATATATATATATATATATATATATATATATATATATATATATATATATATATATATATATACCATTGCTATCCAAAGCAAAATGTTAAGCCAATATTCACGCGCCAAAAATATTCTTACGTTTAAAAATATGTTATTTCGCTTTTAATTATTCTAAAAGAGGTTGATAAGCCGTAAAAAACAAACCATTTAATGTATATTACCTGCTCGCTCAAGTTTTTTCTTATTCTCTCTCTCTCTTTCCCACGCAGTTATAAATGTTATTAGTTTATCAGCCCCTATTCATGTCTTTATGGCGCACAAATTCTTCTATTTCTCTCTTGCAAACTTTGTCATATACACATCTTTATCTTTCTTGCACTTCCACGCCCTTTCTCTTTATTCTTTTGTTTTCTCTCCTTCTTTCTAGCAATCTCAGTTTTTCCCCTACTCACTTACATACCACCACCACGACCGCTTTACGCTTTGTTCCACCCCATTCTCCCTATGATGCCACCCTCGCCACTATAGCCGCGATCAACCATAGAAAGCATCTCATTCCCGAGAAATAAATTGGATACTTACACACACAATCGGCCTCGCACAGTGTTCACCATAGCAACAATCGATCGATCGGTTTTGGATCGTTCTATGAATGATTGCTGACGCTTTCTGCACATGCGCCAAGAGACCATTGCGCAGACGCGTTCTCTACTTCCACTTCGTATCTAATTGACTGCAAGATCGGCGTTTCACTTGTTGTTCAAATTATTTGTTTGATTTGGTCAATCAATTCATATTTATTTTCTAAATTAATTTGCCAAAATGTTATTTCTGGTCTCGTAGACCTGCTTACAAAAGAGCTCCCCCAGCTAGTCCCTAATTTGCATGAATAAAGTTTTGTGGGTGGCGGGAATATCAAAGCGTTTCTTATACATAATTTACTCTGCCCGCGTGAAACGTCTACTTTCTCGGGATCAAATATTCGTTTGGTTATAGCACATTAGAGGCTGAATGTTTACAGATGTCATAACGATTCCTTCAATATATGTGAAAATAATAGAAGTAGCCGAAAAGAAACCTTCGAGCAGAACTGTAATCAAGCCCTGGGTATGACGATAAACTACATACGGCAGCAAAACCTCTTATCGAGAGATTGGAAGTTTTGAGAGACGTAGAACCACCTCTTAATTGCTGTTGTTCTCAGGTCCACCCTGACTAAGGGGTGGGAACACCTGTTAGGGTCTCAGCTATAGGCCAAATAAAAGTCAACATTACATTTTTATAATAAAATGACCAACAGTGAATCTTTTAAGCAAAATGACAATCAATGCAACTCGGTTTTCTGATTAACAATTCCGAGCCATTATCTATTACACATCAAAGCTAACACCAGCTGGTATTTCCAAGTAGTCATTCATCTACGTACTGACCAGTCTCAACATTGCTTAAATTCAGTTATGTTAAGATGAAAGAGAATCTCTGAGAGAAAAGTTTCTTGATTGATACTTGACGAACCATGTCCGTCATGTCCGTATACTTAAAGCTTCATTTTCAAAGACAGGACATACATTTCTTGCTACTTCTGTTGCTAAGTCCTGGGTATGACGATAAACTGCATCCGGCAGCAAGGTATCTGATCGGGAACCAACTGTTAATTGCTGTTGTTCCCAGGGCTACCCTAACCTGGGGTTGTAGCACCTGTTAGGCAAATACTGAACCCTCAAACAAAAGCAAAACACTATAAAAGTATAAAAAATTTTATATAAAAAAATTACCAACAATATAATTTATAAGACAATACCAAAAATACATATTTATATGAAAAATATTACAAACAATCCATATTTTTAATAAAATTGCCAACAATATATTTTAAAGCAAAATGACTAACAATATATTTTAACTGTAGTTGAAGGCAGCTGATTGCGTTCAAAATATTTAAATTTCAGAATTAAATAACCCACGGAGGTTGATATGCCGCTAAACAAAATCACCCAACCAACCAAATAATCAAGAAACTGTAATCGATACACATAAAAAGTTAGAAAGAGGCGCAAGCAAGGATGTGTCTTCTCATTTAAGTTTTGCAGCATTCCTAAGAGAACTAGAAGTTCTATCAGAATTTACTATTGGTTGGCAAAATCTTAACATAAGAAGCACCGATAACACCGGGTTGATGGTAGATAGAGAAAGAAAACATCAGGTATTTCTAGACAAGGTTGTAAAGGAAAGCAGGACAAAAGGACTAATCATCAGTTGAATGACGACAGAATACATGGGTGTAAGCAAGAGGACCAACTCAAGATTTGAGCTACAAATTGGCGATGTCAATTATGAAATGTTTTAACAGACGATCGAAAATGTTACAACGAAAACTGAAGGTGCGTAGTAAGAGCAAAGATGACTTCCAAAAGCTAAACAAACTATTAAGAAATAGGAAAATTTCAAAAGAAAGAGTGCTGAATTACTATATGACACCAATTCTTCTATATGACAGCAAATATTGAATAATATCCTCACAAATGAAGAGGACACTTGAGGCAACAGATTGATTCATTTTTACGGCTTATCAACCCTTTACAATGTAAGCCAGAAAAACTTTTTAGATTGTAAGAACTTTCTTTTTGGAGATAATAATAGTTTAGTGATTAGTCTTACTAATTAACACATGGGGGAGGTGGATTCCTATATTTCCCAAGGGTATTTGCAAGAAAGTGTATATAACGACCCCAACGGGAATTGGAACTCGGCTCTCCTATTAACAATCCCGAGCGTTTATCCATTACGCGACCCACACATCTAAGCTTACAGCACCTTGTTTTCCCAAGCGGTCACCCATTTAGGTACTGACCTGGACTGACGTTGCTTAACTTCGGTGATCGTACGCGGACCGGTTTTTCAATATGATATGTCTGTAAGCCTTGAGGTAACAGAGATGTTGTTCTACAGAAGGATGATGAGAATACTATAGACAGAATCTGTGAGCAACAATGAAATTGAATTAAAAAAGACGCTTATAATCAGAATGAGACAACCGAAATTTCTAGAATAAATAATGAAGAAAAACGATTGGAAAATTTAATACGCACAAGATATACTGAATGAAAGGGGCTTAGAGGAAATAATCGAACAGTTTATCTAGTGCTCTTGTCGATGTCAGAATCGCGTGTAGGTGGGACAGTAAAAAGACATTGATAAGAAGAAGAGGGAATTTTGGAATGCCATGTTCGGTCACGTCCATGAAGAGTCGCGGCAGGTAGAAGAAGGAGAATGTAAGTGGCAACACACTGCAAGCAACGACGTGTCAATGTCTAGCGGTAAACTAACAAAAACTACGGATTTAAACCTTGATGATATCAACAACAAGATTAAGGAACTAGACCAAGATGGTACATACAAATACTTAGGAATTAATGAAGGTGACAGAATACAGCATTCAATTATGAATAAAAAGATCTGAAAAGAATATTATAGGAGAGCGCGTCTGGAAAGTGAACTTAATGGGGCCAATAAAATGAAGTTTATCAACACCTTAGCTCTACCTGCAGTAATATACATCTTCAACATTATTAAATGGAAGTTGAATGACATTAAAAGACTGGATCCAAATGAAATCAGATGCTGATAGGATAGGCAGTACGTACCAAGAGATTTAGGAGGCCGAGGGTGATCCAACTCTAAAAAATATAACAATCGAATTGGAAGCCAACCTCACAAAAACCAATGGCCCTCTCCTACGAAATCCACTCCATCAACAAATAAGCTGCACTCTTCAAGAAACAGCTTAATATACCTGAAATCCTCCCAACAAAAAACGGAGCGAATAACATCTACGCCAAACGAATAAAACAGAAAGCAAAACAACTTGGCCGAATGAAATTACAAAAAAAAAAAAAAAAAAAAAAAAAACTGGGAGGACACGGTATTGCATGGAAAATACATAAAAAGAACGAAAGAAGCAGATGTGAACCAAAAAAAAACACATGAGTGGCTGAGGAGCACCGGGCTAAAAACTGAGACAGAAGGCCTAATTATTGCAGCTCAGGACCAAAGCCTCGCAACCAGATCCTATTATTGTCACATAATCAATGTAATAATGTAATAATGTAACAAAGCCGAAATGCAGGATCTGTGGAAAATATGATAAAACTGTCGACTATATTATCTCAGGATGTCCGGAACTGGCAAAAAATGAATATACCCACATACATAACAAGGTAGCGTCATATGTGCACTGGACGATATGCCAGAAGCACAAAATCGAAACCACTGAGAGATGGTATGAGCACCAACAAGACACAGTTAACCAAAATAACGATGTAGCTATCCTCTGGGACATGCCAATTAAACTAACAGAGAAATAAAAGTCAGCGGACCTGATATTATCATAAAAGACAAGAAATCCAGGAAGTGCATGATTATTGACATAGCAGTACCATTTAAGAGAAATAGCTCCATAAAAATTATCGAGAAATTGTCGAAATATAAGGACCTGGAGATATAGATTAACAGAATGTGGAGAATGATGACTGAGACTGTAGTAACAGTAATCGGTGCTCTGGTTCTCCTGAGAAAAGGAATAGACAATTTTACTAACAGTGTGCCAGATAACATCAATAAAGTTGCCCAGAAGATCGCCTTACTAGGAACATCATATATACTAAGAAAAGGGCTGTCAATTAAATGACAATTCCCCTATAGGGCCTAAGGACCATAGTTTGGACCCGGTTCTACAGGATACAAAGCAGCAAACATATCATACACAAATAATAATAATAATAATAATAATAATAATAATAATAATAATAATAATAATAATGCTCTATCTTTTGATTAGAACGTTGTAATTACAAAGAATGCTTGGTTCAATCTTTTGTGTGGAATGGTTGGAGAAAAAACCAGTGTTTGTCTTTATTTTCTCCTCTCTCACACACACACACACACACACACACACACTCACACAGGTGCACAGATTGCACAGACACACACACATACACACACACACACACACACACACACACACACATACACACACACACAAAAATCCTTAAACACATTTTCATATATATATATATATATATATATATATATATATAAATATTTCTCCAAAATTTCTCCAAATATTTTCTGCCTTTAATTCTATTTTTTTGCAAGATAAAAAGAGAACAATTATATCAATGGTCAAATATCAATATATGAAAATGTTGTAATATATATTCCACAGCCAGTATTTAGCCTCAAGCATTTTTATTTTTCCACAAAGGGCAAGAAAATGAATTAATCAAAGTTGTCAAGTACATTTTTTTTATTGAAATTTAATATATACATACATACATATATATATATATATATATATATATATATATATATATATATATATATAATAATCTTCACTCACTTAAGTCAGTTAGAAAGTTTACCCACAAGTTGACCCATAATAGCAGTAGCGCAAGAACGTTTATCTTAAAAAGAGGCAGGGTGTCCCAGAAAACACCTCGGAGATTTAAAATTTTCCTAATTTCAACATTTTTAATATCAAAATTACTTTTCTACAGAATGAAAATTCAACAGCTGTATAATGTTTTATTATTTAATAATGAAAGATTTCTACGACCGAGGATATCCAAGACATAATCAACTGTCAAATTTGCGAATCGATGTTGGGCTTATTTTCTTTTTTTTTTTTTAAAGTTTCTCTTATGTTTAACGTGAATCATACCGCGGTCTTCCACATCGTGTCAAATCATTTTCTGAGCCATATTACCCAAAAAGTTGAATTAATCGACGAATTATGAAATCTGATGGTGGTTTTTTGACAAGAAAAGTGTCAGCCGTATATTTGTTGCGAAGTAATTTGTTTGAATATCTTTTTGATCAGAAGGATGTTTTTAGTTTTGGCTGCTTAAGCAAAATTAACATCTCCACAAACATTTAGATTATTTGTATGGCACAAGGCTGTCAAAAGCAAAATATACAACAAAAATATGTTTTTCAGAAATAACAAAACATTTTTATATCAACATATATACAAAGCTGAAAAATGAATTTACTCATGTAATTTGAAGTGAGTTGCAAATTGTTAAATTGATGTTTATCACACCAAAAATAGTTTTATGGCAGGAAAAAGTGTTCGTTCAATTGTGCACAAATGTTATGTCAATATGTAGTATTTATAATTAATAATATAGCAAGAGTTATTTACTTTAAGTGTTATTTGAATTAGTTAAGCCTTTACAGATAGAGTTCTTTTATCTGAACTCACAGAAAAAATATTTCAGTTCATGAAATAATAGTAAGTTTCAATGGAAAGAATGTTCTTCGATAAGGTGTTGTAGGCTGAAATTCAGTGTAAGATGTGTTCAAAGAAGCTTGTTGATTGAAAGAAAATGTAATCTTCACTTGAATATCCAAAAGTTGTATTTGGTACTAAAAATGTAGTTTTTAGTTTAACACTACGAGTTGAAAATCAGCATAAATATACTGAAGTATCTTGCCGTTGATAAGAAACTTTTAGCTCCAGAAGATTAACGTAAAATTTCTCACTGGTAAAAATTGATAAGAGTCGAAAGTTGTATTCTCTCGGACGTTATGTTTGTTGCTGGAGAAAATCTCACTGTTAGAAGTTGATAAGTTTTTGTGTCCTTGTAGTTGAAGGAGTGAATGTTTATAGATATGCAATGTTTGTAGATGTACGTTATTCGTACGTACGTGTGTGTTGCGTGTCATGAAGTTTCATAGCGATTTGCCCTAAAGGGACAACCGCTATTTCTCGACAGCTACATCTTGTATGTCAGAGAAGGCAAAAGAGGAAGAGTTGAAAATGCGTCCAAATATTTTATAAGTAATTTGAATCACGTGAGAGGCTCGCGAACATATAACCAGATTTTGCCGGTTTAACCGTGCGGACGTAGACGAAAGCATGATATTGGCATTAATTGACCAATCAGGAGTCAGAGAAAAATCAAGACTCTGTCATCCACTTTGGTGTTTAGTTTGTACAAAAATTGACGTCGAAAGTAAGTGGAAGCAGAATGCTAAATTTCTCTTTGGGTGAAAATACAGGATTAGATAGTTACGGTTCATTAAATACGATTGGCTGAATACTTACCACGATTTTGTTTATTTCTTATTGGTTACTTTATTTTTATTACCTTTACTTGTGTTTATGTGTGCATTCGTAGTTTGTTTATTATTTACTTAATAATAAACAAATTAAATTGTAGTAGGATTAGGTAGTAATAACACCATACGAAAATATACACTTTCCTCTTTACTAAGTGAGTGACAAAGAAAACTATCTCTTCCTCTCTTCTATATATTTCCTTCCTTTTCCTTCCTTCTGTTGTTCCTATCCTCGGTAACGGACATAAACCCAAACTTAGTTTATGTGGATCAGTAGACGTCATCAAAAAACTCAACAAATGACAACACGTCCCACCATAAATCAAACGGGAAAAACGGAGGTTCAGCCCCAATAATAATAAGAAACCCACGTACGAGACTGGAGACTCTGCAGTGGAGAGGAACTTGATTCGGTGTTGCAGTTCGAGACGCAAGGGTTGGGGATTCATCGGCTGTGAGTTTGACATGACATCTCCAGAAGAGAAAGAAGAAGAATGGATGAATGCAACGAATTAATTTCTGTCAACCATTAAATAAGAAATAATAAAGTAATTAGTAATAACTAAGGATTAAAATTTAACGGAGAACAAGATAAAATAGCAACAAATAACCGCATTCTGCGACACAATTATTTCTCCTCAATAGCGTCTAGAATAATTTGAAACATTACCGATAATATATCTTGCTACCCATAATGCACAATTGACCAGCAGATACAAATACTCAACCTAAAACATAGCACACATCGTCTGAAGATTACAGGTAACCATGAAACAGACTGACGCTGCTGGATGTTGACCTCAGTGTCCACTTTTATATTTATATATGCTTTATCCTTGATATTGAGCACATTAACCCATAAATATAGCATACATCAAGACTATAATTTTAACATATATATATATATATATATATATATATATATATATATATATATATATATATATATATGGGGGGGTGATGTGTAAGCTATATTTAGGCGAAATCTGACTGAATAGTAAATATATAAAACAATTTTGAAAATTTTACCTTGACATGTTTCGCCAGTTCATTAGTTAAACATGAAAGTAGGAATTTTACAAATTGTACTTTATATTGTCACGTGCATAAAACTCTGTAGTGTACCAAGAGCCGAGGAAAGTAATATATATTTATTCGTACTATAAAATTTAGGTATTTTATTATATATATATATATATATATATATATATGAACCGTTTTACCTTAGAAATGATACAAGATATCTTATTAAAAACCTCAGGAAATCTTAACTTTCCGTAATTTTTCTAACACTATTGGACTCAGAATAAGAATGTATAATTACACTCCAAGCTTAACAGACGAATCGTAATGAATTCGATCATAAACGAAAATCACATGTTCATCATTAATTAATAATAGCTAAGAATCGGAAGTTCATGAAGGATTAAAACAAAGTTCATATATATATATATATATATATATATATATATATATATATATATTATTTCAGGATCATTTTCCAATTAATTCAAGTTGATCTTCGCCCTTTCTAACGTACTAACTTTCTGTCCTGGAGTAACACAGTGCCTCCCAGGTTTCACGTACGATTTCATTTTCAAGTATTTTTTCACTGTCTTTTAGACGTTCATAGCTGAAACTCCTTCTCTCACGTATCAAACGTCTTATGGATTGAGTTGGATCTTTTCAGCTTGATCTCTTTAGCTTTAAATCGAAATGATAACCCCTCTTCCTGTGTTGACCTCCTGATGCAGTTTTCCTCTCTACCTTTCCCTCTTTTTAAACTTATTCACCATTCTCTTGAGAGTTCTTGAACGAAACCAAAGTATGAGTGTTGGTACCATTACTGAAGGCCGGAAGGAACATTTTCCTCTCACTATTGCTCATTTGGGAAGACAGTGGATCTGAACAAAACGATTTTAATTTGTTCTAACAGAATAACACAAGAGGTTTTCAATGATTCTTACGAAAAATGGTGTCAAATTGGCTAAACGTCTTAAACGTCGAAAAACCTGTAAAAAAAGAAACACAATTAGTTTACTGTTTTTTTAGATATTGCACATTTTGTGGGATATAGAGTTATGATTTGGACAATTTAGCTGTTACATCCGGTATATATATATATATATATATATATATATATACTTTTGGGGGTGTGCATTTATTAGGCGTGAGCAAAATTTTCAAGCATACATTAATGAAAACGAGAAACTGAATATTTAGTTCAAGACAGGTTGTTCGCTGAAAACTTTTTACACACACATGTATGTATGTGTGTGCGTGTATATACATATGTGTGCGTATGTGTGTGTGCGTGCGTGTAGAGACTCACACACATAAATATGCAGGCATATATATATATATATATATATATATATATATACACGTATACACATATATAAATATATATATACACGTATACACATATAAATATATATAAACACGCATGCACACAAAATATATACACATGTGTGTATATATATGTGTGTGCATGCGTATATATATATATATATATATATATATATATATAAAAACAAAAACAACACTCGTGGCCTGACGATTGTTTCTAGCATGAAACAGCCTGTCGCCTCTAAGTGTTGACTTTTATGTTCACTTTTATAATTACACACGATCTATCTCTGATATTGAGCACTTTATCCCATAAATATACCACATCTTAAGAGTATTTTCTTCATATATATATATATATATATATATATATATATATATATATATATATATATATATACATGTGTGTGTTTATGTGTGTGTGTGTCACTATGTATATATATATGTGCGTATGTATGTGTCTGTGTATGCATTTTTGTGCGTGCGTGTGTTCAAAATGTATAACGTGGAGAATGTTGTATTTCTTGTAAGCGTAAACATGGTTTCCTGCAATTTTTTTCTCGTGCTTAGTATATTTGGGGGGCCAATGTTTTTCCCATTCGGTAAATGTTTGCACAAAGGCCGATTTTATCAGCGAAATGTTCCAAATATTGAGGGACTTTGGAACAAGCGATTTTGCTTACAGATTGCGCTAATTTGCTGCTTCGCGCGAGCCGGCGAGACCAACTCCGACTAATTCTCCCCGCCGCCCAAAAAATATCTTCAAGAATCTAAAAATAGTTATTCTCAACCCAGACACTCTCTCTCCCACCCTCCCTCTCTCTCCCACTCACATTCCCATAGTC
>CAHIKZ030004041.1:692500-750000 GCA_903632075.3 Acanthosepion pharaonis | reverse complement strand
CCTGCTAGCTGAGTGTAGCCACTGACAATGCGTTACACATATTATTATTATTATTATTATTATTATATTTTGATTTCTGCTCTGGCCACACTACCTACCAGGTCTACGGGAAGACCTAATATAGGTAGTGGTGTGTTGTTATGGCTACATTTCATGATTATTTTTTTTTACCTCCCATAACATCACTAGCGTTACATAGAAAAAGTTCTTCTTAGTGTGTGCACTGTACTTATCAAGAGCATTTTTTGTATTTCTCACAAGCTGTGATTTCAGGGATTTTTTTCAATGTGTTGTTGTGTTCCTTTTTTATCATTCCAAGCGCACCTACTATGACTGGTACTATTCTTCTTTTCAATTTCCACATTTTTTCTATTTCGGTTTCCAAGGTCATTATACTTTCAAATTCTATGCTTGGTTGCTATGCTACAGTCTACTGGGCAAGCCATATCAGTTAGTAGGCAAGTTTTATTTTCTTTTCGGTTTTTTTGTCAATTGTTTCCGGCCTATTTACTTCAATTTTCCTGTCTGTAAGGATGGTGTAATCCCAAAGAATTGTGAGGTCTTCTATTTCTGTAACCAGTGCTGGGTGATGTTCATACAAGTGTTTATTAACATCTTTTCGAAAGTGTTTGCACATTGTCCAGTGTAAGTATTGCCCCCCCTCTATGGTGACGATTTTTATATTCATTTGGAGCAAGTACAGAATATTCAGACGTTAGATATTTGTCTCAGAACCTGCATTTTGGATCCACACTATTATGTATGATATTTGCCTGAAAGTTTCTTGTGAAATGACTCCTGTGATGCGCTGCAAAAATAAGCCTTTCGTTTCAGCCTTTAATCTATTATTATTATTATTATTATTCGGGAAGTGTTTCTTAATCGGGCCAAGCACTTTTCTGCGACTCCTCGTATATGTCAAATATTTTACTCGACGAAATATCTGATAAAAAAAAAAGACAATGATTCTCCGGAGGAAAGCTGGCTGTACCGTGTAATGCGTAAAGTTGTCCTTGTGTCAGGCCAGGTTTAGTTTTCGTTGTATACAGGTACACCAATTTTTTTTTCTCTTATAAAGAGTAACGGCCACGTATTCAAAGAGACGCACATACACACACTTTGAACACGTTGTATCACTTCGACTAAAAATGTATCAAATCTACAAAATGCGTAATCGCACACACCTTGCCGACAACCAGCCTCCACGTCACTACTCTTTTTTTTTTCCCCGCCTATCCCGGGTCATTCCCTCGCCCCACTCTCGCCCTTCTTAGTCCTTTTGACTAGTCGATGGAGCCGCTGCTGCTGATGGCGACCTCCCAGCTCTTTCTCACTTCCACAAAAGTAGTTGGGGCATCGCGTGATACTCGCAAAAAAAAAAAAAAAAAAAAAAAAATTAAATTAAAAAAAAAAGTGTTTTTTTTTTTTTTTTTTTTTTTAGAACCAGGTCACGGGTACTGTCTGGAGGAAAGAGATGGAGGCTTTAGACGCGGCCTTGATGGAGAAAGGGAAAAAACATTAGATGCAGTGGGAAGGAGATTCCCCGGTGGAGAGGCAAAAAGAGGTAAAAGAGAGAGAGAGAGAGAGAGAGAGAGAGAGAGAGAGAAGGTCTGGGAGTAGTTGGTTGACGAGGGTAGATGATACTTGTGGGGAGATGAGCGGTGTCGGCGTTAAAGGGGTAGGCCTTACTTTCCAGGCAACTCCACCCCACCCGGATCTGATAATCGTTTTTGCCTTTGCTTTTTTCCTTTTTAGTCTTTGCTTTTAATGGGCTTGCCTTTTTTTTTTTTTTGCACGAAACGTGAACAACGAGAAGACGAAAGTTCGTCCACATTACTTCTCAGATTTTCTTTTGTGCGTCTGCGCATATATATATATATATATATATATATATATATATATATATATATATATATATATATATATATATATATATATATATATATATATATATATATATATATATATATATATATACAGTCCTAAACCGAACATCCGAGATGTTCAGTATTGAGGATACTGCTCGGATTCGAGACACAAAAGGCTGCTGTGGCAAGCTTAAAAATTTTATTAAGTTTTAGAATTTAAGATATAAAAGGTAGTTTGTAAGGTCGATTCTTTTTTTTTCTTTTATTTAAAGTGTAGATTGAATACATAAATATACAGAAAATAATTAACAAATAGTAATTAAAAAATTTGTGCTAAACAAATATTGTAATTTGTGAAAAACTAAGACACTTTATGAAATGTTTAAAAATGTGAAATATCTTATTCAAAAGCAATTACAATCTATAAAGGAAGACAAAAATAAAGATATACAGTACCGAGATGTTTGGTATTGAGGGTACTGTTCTGATTTGAGGAAGAAAGGCTTCATATTTATATCAAAACAAAAGTTCGGATTTGAAGATGAGTCCAAATTCCAGCAAGTCAATTTCAGGAAGTCTAGATTATGCTATGTTTGTATTTGGGGAGTTCTAATATATATATATATATATATATATATATATATATATATATATATATATATATATATATATATATATATATATGTATGTATGTGTGTTTGTCCATGTGAGGCGTCCTGGAAAGTTCACTGCTGGGCAAATTTCCCAAAATCTGGCCAAAGAGAATTTATTTTGAAATTCTTGATCGTTTCGAAACTCCCAGAACTCGTATATGATAAAAAGAAAAAAAGTTTTTGCGTGACGCGTTACGTTCTTTATGACATAATCAGACTCAATTTATGATAACGTCGATGCGAGAAGAAGGAAAGTGGGGGACGCTGAGAAATTTAAATTATTATTTTTTTAAATTAATATATATTTTAGGTATTTAATCTCACCGATTTCATTTAGATTCCCTTCCTGTTGTTAAAATTCTCAGCTTTTCCTGTTTCCCTTGTGTGCATATGTACTCTCATCAACGTAAACATCAGTTTAGCCTGATGAAGTCCGAAACGGCGAGACGTCACACGAAAACTTCTTCCACTTTGTCATATTTCTTTCACCCTAAAATCGTTCTTGATATATATATATATATATTATATATATATATATATATATATATATATATATATATATATATATATATATATATAAATTATATATCGATTACCCATATATATGTTTTAAGGTATGCTATATTTAGGATAGCGGCTTGGATTGAGGAATCGGAGAGCCGAGTTCGAACTCCATTCAAATCCATTACATTCACTTACTTGATAATACTCTTGGGAAGGTAGGAATCCTCTTCTACTCCCAGCTATAGTTAAATAGCAGGGCAGACCGGGTTCTATAGCTTTTGATGGCAACTGGTCTACCGCAGAAAGAAATGGCAACCTACTGTGGGAAAAAAATCTGCCTCGTCAGTCATGATACATGATCGCCCAAGCGTATATCACGCCTGGCGCATAAGTGACTGATATATTTATGGGTTAAAGTGCTCAATATCAGAGATAGAAGGTATGTAAATATAAAAGTGGACAATGAAGTCAACACCCAGAGGCGACAGACTGTTTCATGCTAAACGCAATCTTCAGGGTTGACCATTCGCATAAATACAGTAGTAAATACTGTATGTTGGTCTGCAGTTGGAGATTCGTCTCTAGCTGTGCTGGTCAAACTCTCTGCCTGGAGGCAGAGAGGATCCCCAGACGAGGCTATATCGAAGGGTAGAGTCGGGAAACAGCTACCCGACTCCGTTTTATATAGGGTCTACGGGGTATTTTTGGCCAAGGCTACGGGCTAGGATACCCCACGTTAACTTCGGCCTTGTGCCACCTATGATCGCGTGGGGTGGTTGGTAGATATTCTGCAACTGGAGATTCATTGTGGAATTCATCTGACTCAATTCTAATAGTTGACTACTTCTACGCGCCGCTGGCAAATCTTACATGTGTTGTTCTTGTCCTAAGTGTTATCGTTCATTACCAATCTTCGTATTATTATTCTATTCAGTAACATTCTCTAGGTTACAACAGTTACATACACAGTTTTTGTATATGCCCTACAACATGCCCGTAACGTTACCTTATAATGTTGCAAATACCTTGCCTTCTAACGTTACATTAGCAAAAAGTAGATAAAAAAAATCAATGCAAGGTGTTACAAATTGCATTTATAATCTAAATTAGTGATTCTCAATTTAAAAAAAGAAAATACGAAATTAAATTTTATAGCTATGTAGTATTACCGCCTATGGAAATTACAGGCGTCGCGATTTTTGAAAGGAAAGGTTCAGTCTCTTTGGTTTTGGGAGCAACACAATCCGCTCCATCTCACTACTGCAAAGCACGCGGCATGTAAGTACTTCAGAGACATCAAACGGAAGGTGAACTATTAATAACTACAACAATGAAGTTCATTTATTTCTTTACTCTTATCTACCATATTTTGTTTGTTTAAATTCCAAGTCTTGTTTTTTTTTTACTTAGACTCGCAATAGTCTTCAAGATATTGTTTGCGGCACAGATACCAGGAGTCGAAAGATTCTTTCCGTTCCGCAACAATAGCGTACCAATAAAACTGTTACTACTACTACTACTACTACTACTACTACTACTACTGCTGCTGCTACTACCGCCACCACTATCATCATAAAAATACACACACACATAAACAGGGTGCGATGGATAAATTGTCATCTAAATTACGCAAAAAGGAAAATAACACTGACATCTCATTTAACAGATATATTTACCAAAATTACACAACAATTTCTTGAAATACTAAAGCGTAAATTGATTCAATGAAATTGTCATTGACTTCAACCACGGCCTCCAGACGATTTTAGAATCTCCTGCAACTCTTCTGGGTGGTCTCCTTGTTTAAGTTGGTAAATGCTGCCATAATCCTTGCCTTCAGTTCATATTTGGTGTTAAAAGCAATTTTGTTGGTCTCTCGCTCAACTGCGCCCCACACACAATAATCAAGGAGGTTGCAGTCTTGGAAGCTACGTGGCCAAATGTAATGGGTAATGTGGTCGCAGTAATTGTCTGAGAGTCATAACTAGGTTCCCCTTTTTGTGGCACGGTGCAGAATCCTGTTACCAGACATAGGGTCTCCCAGCAATTACCCTCTTGACTTAGAGCAGCACTACCTCCTCAAGGCACATGATGTAGGTCTCCGTGTTGAATCTGAGGCCATCACCAAAAACTTCAGAAGTTTTTTTCTTATCAGAATGAACATTTTTCCGAGTTGCTATACCTTCGTAATCCAACTCTTTCCGAATCGAAGCAGTACAGCATACCGTTTCCAAATTTCTGGCGGAGTGAATTGCGTCATGGTGCTCTTTTTTTATATATATATATATATATATATATATATATATATATATATATATATATATATATATATAAAGATAAACAAAAACTTTGTTAAAATCATCAGAGGATTTGCCAAAAGATCTAACACCCTAATCATGGGAAAATCTCGAACAAAGACAGAAAAAAGAAAAGAGAAAAAGTCCTAAAGGTAAACACCTCCTTACTCATTAAAAAAAAGTATTCAACGCACAGATTACCTAAATAGAGCAAAAACGTTTCACAAAGTTAATTCCCATCAAATGATGGCCCGTGTCGTAACCCGAGTCTCACGACTTGACCACAAATGAAAGTAGAGGTAACTAGCTTTATGTAACCTATGCCCGTAACCCCATACCTTAAAGCATCCCGGGAAAAAATAAAGCAAAATAATTTTATTTAAAAAACTCACGGGGGAAAAAGAAAATAAGTTAAGAAAAAAAAAATCCGTATGTGGGCTTATCTAGTACAGAGCTTTATTTGAGGATTTCTAGAAGGGTTCTGACTCTCGCCCTATAGCATAGCCATTACACGGATTCTTTTTCAAGCTGAATAAATTGTAAAGTCAAATAAAGCTTTGCCTGGGGAGTTTTATTCAGCTTGATTAGCCGTATAAAGATGGTATAAAGTTGTTACATTGTGGGAATTAACTAAAACTGACTTTATTACGACACATTTTATGTCTATTAAAAAGCTTTTTTGGGAAATTTAAAATAGAGAATTTTTATGAAAAAAAAACCCGAAAAGGAACCAAAATAAATGAAGGGAAAATCCTGTTCGATTAACGCCACTGACAAAAGCAGTGCAATATTTGAAAGTTTCTTCTTTCTTTTCTCCTTTTGGCTTTAACAATAAAGTTCATTTCTTTCGTTAGCTAGAAAGATTTCATAGACACGGAAAAAACGTTCACAACATTCCTTTATGAGACCTCTATAGAAATCGTGCAGGGTCTTCAAGAAAATTCTTCACAGTTTGGTGGTAACTGCTGATCAGTTTTGGTAAGTTCCGTCGTTGTTTCAACTTTTGCAAACTCTAATGTTATTAATCAATTCTCTTTATACATCAGTCCCATTTTAAAGGTTCAAACTGGCAAATTTGAGGCTTCGAATGTCAGGGTAATGACAGTTGCTGGTTTACACATGCGCAGACCGAAACGACAGTAGTATGGATCTATCTCTTCTCCCTCCCAGCTATAGGTTAAATAGCAGGACTATCTTGTCCTAGACACACGACTATAGCCGCTGTAATAATCGGTGACGAACCGGGTGCTGAAGAAAAATCTATTTATTTTTAATGAAAGCCTGCATGTGCCTCTGCCTTTCTCACCCTCTATCTCTACTCCTCTTTCTTTCTTTCTTTCTTTCTTTCTTTCTTTCTTTCTTTCTTTCTTTCTTTATTTCTTTCGTCGTTAATCCTATCCAACCTTTTTATTTATTCATTCATTTATTTATTTATCAGCCCTAGCTATTGTGTGTTATTTCACGTAAAAAAATCTACTTTTAATTATAGACAATACCAGAGGTAGTGTAATGGTCAGCAAGCATGTCTCACTGGATCAATTACGACTGAGTAGTGACTTCGATCCGTATTGGGTGCTCCATGCATTTGACCTTGTGCTCTGCATTTGACCTTGTGCTCAGTAAATCGCTATAAATAATATCAGCTATCAAACAGGGACAAACTGTAAAGGAATTTACAATTTGCTTGGGTATATTGCCGGTTTCTTTTTGGAAATCTGAAATTATTAAAATGTGTTCCATTGTGCTTAGGGTGGAAAGCTAAATTATATGAGACTGACCGCTGAAATGTTGAAACAACACAAAAACGACACGAGACTTGCTAAACTTAAAAACTGTTTTTTTTTCAAAGACCCGCTGTATCGTTTTGCTCCCAGTTTTGATCCAGTATTCCATAGTGGGAGCGGAAGTGCTTACAATCATAATAATCAACATTATTGATGTCGTTATAACAATATGTATCAACTATA
This sequence comes from Acanthosepion pharaonis, assembly GCA_903632075.3. Taxonomy (NCBI): domain Eukaryota; kingdom Metazoa; phylum Mollusca; class Cephalopoda; order Sepiida; family Sepiidae; genus Acanthosepion; species Acanthosepion pharaonis. The sequence goes on along the minus strand of CAHIKZ030004041.1, from coordinate 742,711 downwards.
CAACTAAACTCGGTTGGTCATTCCCTTGACACCGCTATTACTGTATACACTTTTGACTCCCTCGGCAATGTTTATTGTTTTTAAAAAGGGATGATTAGAATTTTAATAAAACCCAAACACATGAAAGTGGATTTATACATTTTCTTCATTCTTGAGAATTGACAACAAACATATGAAACACTATTTATTTAATAAATAAATAGTATTTAACATGTTTGTTGTCATGTCTCAATAAATAAATAACTTGTTTTCATTGTCATTTATAAAATAGCAAATAATAAATATTACATTGTAGTTGGTTTACATATTTTTTGAAAAAAGATTTCTTCTTTTTAAATTTATTTCTTGGTAAAATGGCAAATTAATGTTTATAGAGGTAAATAACAAATATCGCATTTTACTTGGTGTTGTAAAACATTAAGAGTGGTCACCCCTTGCTTTGTTACTCTCCTCTTAGAGAGAGCTATTTCTGTTTACTGGGACTATAAAAGGACACTATACGCGAACATCGTGTTCTCAGTTGAATAAAGCTTTCTTAAAGCCTAAACATGCGGACTTTTGTCGTTACATTTGGCTGAGATATTTTATAATCTTGTAAATAAACATTGCCGAGAGAGTCAAAAGTGTATAGCGGTGTCAAGGGAACAACTGTCTTTCTGAAACACCGTTTTTTTTTGTTTTGTTTTTTATTTACGGGCACGAAGATTAAACATTGGCGTCTGACCTAGCACAATCCAGTTATAATCTTTCTCGATCGCTGAAAATTCTTTTATAAGGAAAACGTTCTCTAATGGTAACTTTTTCACATCCGAACCTGCGGAATTTTACTCAAAAGGTATAGAAACCTGGTGAGTGACAAATCATTGCAAATAATGGCGAATATGCAATTGAAAAAAATATAATTGTACTTTATTTTCTAAAGTATAAACTTGATAAACAAGAACGTAAATTATTTGTGACTCAAGGAAATATGTCACAATGACAGCAATAAGAATAGACACTTTGACGCTGATGATTGGTAAAAGGATGAAATGCGATTTGCAGGTCGGGAACACTAGAATCATGAAGCTTAAAGATCTGGTAAGCGTTTTAATAGAGGACGGTAAGTGCGACACTGAGATCCGTGAACGTATTGGGATGGCCAAAGACGCATTCCAAAAGCTGGGCAGAGTATTGTGAGAGAGGAGGATTTTTTTTTGGCAACAAAGAAAAGAATACTGAGCTGTTACGTGACACCTGTCATTCTTTACGGCAGCGAATGTTGGACGATTTCCTCAAAGATGAAAAAGAGACTCGAGGCGACGGAGATATGGTTCTACAGAAGGATGCTAAGGATATTATGGGCCAAGCGTGTGAGCAACGATGAGGTCTTAGAGAGGATGCAAACAAGGAGGAAGCTTATACTTAACATCAGGAAGAGGCAGCTGAAGTTCCTGGGACATATAATGAGGAAGGAGGGCCTGGAGAATCTGATACTCACAGGTCGAATAGAGGGAAAGCGAGACGAGGGAAAACAACACGTGACATACCTAGCGGACTTAAGCAAGTGGATGACAGAACATGGTCTTGTGGAGGAAGCAGAGGGAAGGAATTTGTTGATAGCTGCAAGGGAGGTGGAGAGCCATGATCGCCTACGTCCTGAAAGGACATGGCACATAAAAATAAAAGAAAGATTGGTACGGATTGTTGTGAAGATTTACGAATTCGCTTTTTACGGACTATCAACACTTTGCAGGTTATTTAAAGCCAGAAAATATTTTTAGATTTAAAGAATTATTTTGGAGATAATAATGATTTAGTGATATAATTTTTACTAATTAATCCATAGCTGGGGAAGAAGAGCTAGATTCACACCATACCCAAGCGTATTTGCGTCAGAATTTAACGAACCCAACGGAAACTGGAACTCGGCTCTCCGATTTTCAGTTTCGAGCCATTATCTTTTACATCATCCGCACATTCCAAGCTTAAAGCACCTGGCATTCCCAGTCTAAACGTTGCTTAACTTCGCTGACCGTACGAAAATCGGTTTTTCAACGCTATATGATCGTAGGCTTGTTTAGGAAAAGGTGAAGAAAAATATTATACGGCGGATGAGGCAAAACTGAATAAAGAATTTTTTAAAAAATTGCTTAATATCGGATCTCTATTGAAAACGGAAGAAATTGACCAGCATGAAAGTGAGAACTGGCTATAATCGCTCAAGCACTATGAACTTTATCAACTATTACGTAAAAAGCTCAAGGAGCAAGAGCAGTTATTCTCAAATATTTTTCTTTCAATTATTCTAAACGCACGCCCTCATGCCGATGATTACCCAGACTACAAAAGAAAAAAAAAAAAGATCTATCATTCTTGTCCAATTCTTAATGAAATAAAATCCCTGCACTAAATTCACTAATATATTATATTGTTTATATTCCTTAATGATATAGTCACAATTAAAAGTTGGAATACTAATTAAGAAAGAGTTTTCATTTGTACCCATTTCTTAAAATAACGACCAGCATTCATATTTTTATTGTTATTGCAATATTTTGTTAAAGTTGTTAAGCTCAAATATTTAACGATGCGATGGGGGATTTTCTATGGATATTTTATTGCAGTAGAACTCGCCATGTGCTTACCCAATCATTAACTTAAGAATTAAGATTCATCAGAAAATTCTACTTGACCTTCCTTTAGATATTTAGTTAGCACGTACGTTACGCCCTACCATTACCCCATAAATAATAGACTAGTCCGTGTTGATCGCGTGGAAAAGCGGAAAGGACATATCAGAAACGCTACTTGGTTTCAGTGAGAAAATGAAAGTAAGAAGAGAAGATGGAAGAGGCGAGAACATGCTCTTGCGTTGAATGTTTATTGCAGTGAAATGGAAAATGTTGTTAATTTAAATTTTTTTTTCATTTTTACCCACTTCTTAAAATAACGACCAGCATTCATATTTATGATTGTTATTGCAATATTTTATTAAAGTCCAAATACTTAATGATGTGATAAGGGAATTTCTATGGATATTTTATTGTTGTAGAACTCGCCATGAGCTTACTCAATCATTAACTTAAGAATTAAGATTCATCATAAAATCCTAATAAGAAATTAAGATTCATCATAAAATCCTAATAAGAAATTAAGATTCATCATAAAATCCTAATAAGAAATTAAGATTCATCATAAAATCCTAATAAGAAAACCGTTAAATTTTCATGTGTATTTATAATAATAATAATAATAATAATAATAATAATAATAATAATAAAAATCTGCAACTTTTTACAGGAAGAAAACTGAAAGAAACTGGTATGAACACCACCCAGACCCGGTTACGGAGATAGGACCTGTTACAATTCTATGTGATTACACAATACACACTGACAGAACAATCAAGACCAACCGGCCAGATATTGTTATTAAAGACCACAAACAAAAACGGTGCCTCCTTATTGATATGACAGTCCCTGCTGACTGCAATGTATCTTTGAAGATATTCAAAAAGCTGTCAAAATACAAGGACCTTGAAATAGAAATCTCGAAAATGTAGCATATGGGAACATCAACAATCTCTGTTGTAGTTGGAGCCCTAGGACTGGTTGGAAAAGATTGCAGTAGACTAATTGAAGGGATTCCTGGAAGTCCATGCCTCAAGGAGATACAAAAAATTATTCTGACAAGTACAGCCCACACCTTACGAAGGGCTTTATCTATGTAATTTTTTTATTTTTTTTGTCAGTGGAAAGTGTCATGACGCCATTTTTAACCTTAGGTCCCTAGGCGGGACCCGGAAAGAAATGTGTAAACGCCAGAAATCAAAGAAAATAAAAAAAATAATAATAATATAGTAGAGAGACACCATACAATCAGACAGGCAAACACACTCCCGCCCATTTAGGGCAGTGGCTTTTCTATTTTTTTTCCATTACATTAAACTCCATGCCATTAATTACCCAGAGCACAAAAAAATATATCTCCCCTATCCAATACTTAATGAAATAAAGTCACTGCACTAAATTCACTAATATATTATATTGTTTATATTACTTAATGACATAGTCGCAATTAAAAGTTGGAATACTAATTAAGAAGGAGTTATCATTAAGACAAATGAGAAAGGTGGATATGATTGTTGGCAGCTAAACAGTGAATTCATGAATTTCTTTTTGACAGTGCAAGCCGTAAGTTGGGGGCTACGTGGAGATAAGCACTGTAACTGTTTTTCATGTTGCATATTGTCGAAAAGCCTACTTCACATATGGTGGGTGGGTGGTGGTGTATAATGTTCAGGACCCTCTACACCAATTTTGGGTACAAATCACCTTTCGTATCGAACACCCACAAATCATGTTAGTCTTCAATTCTCCAGGCCTTCTTTCTTTATGATTTAACTCAGACGCTTCAACCGTCTCTTTCTGTCTGTATCAGTTTCCTGGTATATTGAATTTTCCTTAAAGATTCAAAGTAGAATCTTTAAGGAAAATTAATTCTTCAAACCAATTCTTCTTTTATGTACCGCGTCCTGAAAGGACGCGGACGATAATAGATCTCCACAACTTCCTGTCTTTTGTTGCTCTGTTGATTTTTTACCATCTTTGTTCCTGTTCTACCCTCCATTTCCACACACTCGGGAAATACCTGACTCACTGCCCCCCCCCCTCACTGGCCACCCGGTCAATGATAAAAAAAAATACCTATGTATAGTGTGGCTCCCTATTTTTTACGTAAAAAAAAACTGATCATAATACTCCAGAATATACGGTAATTTTATTGAATTAGTTGACAACATTAACGAGAAAAATACGTGTGAGAAGCAGTACCACATCTGCTTAAAATCTGCTGAGTTTTAGTCGTATGTCTGTACGATTTATTGATCAACTCCCTTTTGATTTCCAATGCATTGAACGAATCCCTTGACTTCCAAGGAATCGACCACCAGCGATTGATAACGAATAATTAGGGAATTGCTTATTAACAAGAACACATTAGTTTTTTTTTTCTCCGACTTATACATCTTTCTTTCGATTTGTTTACTCGTTTCTGTTTTTGGTTTATTACAAAGCATCGGCTGACCTACTCTCCGGCCTTTTAGAAGATTTGGTGAATTGAGTGGTCGAATAGAAAACGACATCGCATGAGAATTTTCATGGTTAAATGCAGTACGGCTATTCACCTACATTTGGGACTTTAATTCAAACAGGTGAAGTTTACTATATTGCTATTAAAGAGGGTTTAGTCATTTTACTCGATTCATTAGTTAGCAATTTTAAAAGAAAGAGAAGCAAAAACGAATGAAAAGATAGAAAGAAAGAAATACAGAAAAACGTTGAATAAGAACGAAAAAAAACGAAAAAAAAAAAACGAAAAAGAAAGAAATAGCGAATAAGAAGCGAAAAAGAAAGAAAATAAAGCAAGAAAAACGGAACATAAATATACAAAAAGGAAAATAGAAAGATAGAATGAGAAGAAAAAACGAAAGAAAGAAAGAAAGAAAGAAAATGAGGAATGAGAAGCGAGGGAAAGAAAGAAAGAAAGAAAGAAAGAAAGAAACAAACAAACAAACAAACAAACAAAAACAAGAAATAAAATGAAAGAAAGAATGAGGGAATGAGAAGTGAAAATGAAGGCCTAGGTTAATGAAATAAAGACAGAGAGAAAGAAAGAATGACAGAATAAAGAAAGAAGAAAAGAAAGAAAAAAAACAAGGAATAAGAAAGAAACAAAGAATGGGGGAATGAGACGCGAAAATGATGAGAAAGAAAGATTGAAAGAAAGAAATAGATACAAAGATTCAATGTTTTGGTGTCAGTATTATCAGCGTTTTGCAGCATGCAATGAATTGGCTGTTGTAGGAACAGATTCAACGCTAGTTTTTTATTTTCTTACCTCCTCAACTTTTCCTTATTATTATTGTATATCTTCACACCGTCCACACCAGAGGTCACGGGTGGTCAACGCTGCGGACAGAGCGATAGCAAATCTCAGACTACAACATTGTTGAAATCAGGAAAGAGATTGGGAAGATTGGAACAATGCCCTACTCTGCAATATTCACAATCCCTCAGTCTTCCAAACGCTCCAGTAACGCTGTCTACAATCGTGGCATTCATATTCGACCAATTTTTTTTAGGACATTGGCAAGTTCTAGATATTTTATGATGACAGTCTACAAAGTGTGACAAATGAATTCCCAGAATGACTCTGTGAAAGCAAAGTTTTCTTACCTGGTCATTATCAAATTTTGTTTCATTCGGGCACTATTTTAAAGGTGACAGCAGCCAGATACACAAACTTAGCTTCCACAGAGCCACTCCGTGAATTAAATTGTCAAGATCTAGAATCTGTCGCACTCTTAGCCTACTTATACAAGGTAACCAAAAAAGTTCTGACCGTTTTTTGATCAGTCATTGAATGAAGTTGAAATATATACGAAATACATGTAGCAATTGTTTTCAAATTCGGACAGCCGGAAGTAGGAACATCAAACGTTATAAAAAAAAACCTGCGCACCGTGCCCGGCCATCAGTTATAAGCCGGACAGCTGTGAGGAGGATGGAAATGTCTAGAGAGAAATCTCGTTCGGGGCTGTTTGCTTTACGACTTCAGCAGCTGCATCAAGTCGCCGCATATGTCAAGCGTTTGGGGATAGTGCTGTGGATGAATGTACTGCAAGGCGTTGGTTTCGAAAATTCAAGTCGGGAGATTTGTCTCTCCATGATGAGCCTCGCAGTGGACGACCACAGGTCTTGAATGACGGAGACCTGAAGGCGGCTATTGAAGAGGACAGTAGTCTAACGTGTGGTGAACTTGCAAGACAGTTCAACGTTTCCGATGAAACAGTTAGACTTCACCTGCCCCACTTAGGTAAGACGTACAAACTGAGCAAGTAGGTTCTGAAAACGCTGTTGGAGGTCCACAAGGGACAACGAGTGGCAGCCTGCGTATCGCTGCTTTCTCGCCACCGTACCACATCCTTATTCAATCGAGTGCTTACCAGTGATGAAAAGTGGGTTCTATACGAAACTCCCAAGCGTTCCAGACATTGGTTGTCTCCTCAGGATGCTGTCCCTCACACCACAAGACCGCCTATGCACCCACGCAAGATTATGCTTGTGTCACTGGAGACCTATACTCGCAGCAATTGAAACGTGTGCAACAGGCATTGCGCCAGAAGGAGCCAGCACTGGTGAATCGCAAATGTGTACTTTTCCTCCATGACAACGCCAGGCCGCATGTCGCGCGAGTGTGTCAGGGATACCATACAGCAACTTGGGTAGGAGACTTTGTGCCATCCTCCTTATTCACCTGACCTTGGACCATCCGATTACCACCTCTTCCACTCCCTGGATAATCATCTTCGTGGGAAATCCTTCACCAATGAAGCAGACTTGCGCAAAACGGTCACGGACTTTTGCGTCAAAACCCCCCGAGTTCTACCGCAAGGGCATTGAACAGTTGGAGACACGTTGGCAGAAGGTGCTGGATGCCGATGGTGATTACTTCGAAGACTAAATATAAGTTATACATACTGTGAAGCGTTTTCTTTTTTTCCTTTAAAAACGGACAGAACTTTTTTTTGGTTACCTTGTATTTAGTTCTTCTCCGATCACCTGGACATTTAATCTTCGATCTGAGAGAGTCAAAGTTCGCATTCTGTCGCAGGACTTTTCGCCACTTGCATCGTCTTCTTGTACATCTTCCCGTTCTTTCTTTCAACAGCTTATGCCAATTACGAGCACTCGATTATAGCATGTCCACCATAAGTCATTTCAATAGGGCTTAACGCTTCACTGGCTTTTTTTTTTCATACAAAATTTGTTTTTAATTCGCTGTTCCTGATTTCTTCCACTCGTTTTCTGCCAGCTCTATACGCAGATGGTACCACAGTGGATGGGCACTCCTCCAAATGTTTTGATGACCAGTGCCTAGCAGCTGATCTCTCCTCAGAGCTAACTCTCACATTTAATCTGAAAATTTTATTTATAATCTTTCTATACATCTTTTATATTTCGATAACTTTTTAATAAATGTAAATTTCTGTATCTAATTAAATCGTCCACTTTTTTTTAAATCAGAAATTTCCTTTTCAGACCTTCAAAATAAAGGTGAAAATAAATGAGACAAATATTCAAATACGTATTTTTATTATCGGCTTATTTTACAATATTAAACTGATAATAGCCGTCCCTTTTTTAACACTACCCTAATTAGATATTAACTTTCTAAGCGTAGCATAGATGCGGTGCATAGATGAAAGCATAAGGCTCCCTGTGAGGTTCGAACTCACTATTCAGTTATAAGGGTTTTAACGAGGCCAGCTTGCTAACCATTTCACCGCGCCAAGATGGCACGCTATCCTCATTAAATAACGTAATACTTGACAAACTGATTACTTAACTATTTTCCATTTTTAAATTTTAGGAAATTTTTAATTATCGGTAATTATAAAAAAAATTAATTTTCAATTAATATGGTTAAACTAAAGAATGATTTACCATACTAATCAAGTATTATGTATGCAGTAACCGAATTTTGGTATATACAAATTTTAACGGACTAATCGAAAAAGCATTAATCAAATATGCATTAATCAAGGGATTCCTGTATATTATTATGATTAGTCAGGATGTTTTCAGAGGTATTTCGAAATATTTAAATTTTTTATTTCCAGAGTTTTTAAAAACATTTTACTTATTATATTATCTACTCGGTGGTAACTTATTTAAATTTGTGAATATTAAATGTTTAAGTCTTAAGTAAGCTTAGAAATCCAATCCATCCGACGAATCCCAAAACATAAAGGGGAGAAGAATAAAAGAAAAAAAAATGACCCTTTTAAATTTAAAATTTAATGAGAGAAATTGTCTTACACAATATAGTGAACGAAACTTCTTATCAATGGACATAGCAGTTGATTCAATATAATCACTCTGCATGATGTCAGTAGAAAACGTGAGATGAAGAAAGCGCAATCAGTTGCTCTTTTTTTAATCTTTTATTTTTTACAATAAGGTTCAACCTGTGCAAGGTCTGGGGGTCACTCCAGGTAGTGGGTTACGTTAAGGGTTAGTTTATATAGTTAAGAAGAGGAAAGTTAATGGTTAACTCTAGACTTGAACAGATTAAGATTGTGGTAATTGGGGAAACACCCCCTTGGGAGTCTGTTCCACAGGGCAGTGGTTCGTGTGAAGAAAGTGTTTGAGTGGAACTTCTCGCTGATGGAATACAAAGGGAATGTGGGTGGTTTGTTACTGTGTAAGTGGCATGGCGGGTCCTGGCCGTGAAGGTTTGACCAATGAATGGACTTCGTTCGAGGACTTTTCATGGTAGTAGCAATAGATCATTGAGAGACTCGCCATATCCCGCCTGTGAGAGAATAGTTGGAGGTTAGAAAACAATTCTTCTCCAACAAGGACTCGTTGACGCTTTGGAACTCTACCAAGACTGGAAAGTGAGTACCGCGTAGCTCCCGCCCCAAACTACTCAATTTTTGGTCTGATATAGCATCTTATAAAGGCTGAGGATTTGGGGTTACCAAAAAATGATTCTCTATGATGATTAAAAATAATAGATTTTTCGTTTTTGGCATATTGAAATAAACAAGCCATTTCGAGGACTAGTTAACAACTGATTGGAGTTCATTTACGAGAGTGGCTGAAAGCGTTACTTTGTCGAACCTATAGTTAATCGTTGTGTCATAAGCATAAATATCTAGTTGGGAGCTGATGACATCGGGAAGTTAGCATCCCTTTATCGTAAACCAGGAAGTTAAAAAAAAAAAAGAAACAAACAAAGACACGTTTCATTGGACCATATAAACCGGATGTATTCTCTTGTCAACAAAGTGTTCTTGTTTTATTTTTTATTTTTAAACAAGGACCTTTTCTTGAACACGAGAAACGATAAAAAGTTGATTATAGGTCAACTAAATTAGAAAAATGGAACAGTTATATATACTAGTTTGATATCGAATAAAGTGGAGTTACCTCTAAAATGTTTCTAAAAAAAGAGCAGACCATGATGAAAAAGCCCCCAAACTTGATAAAAAGTTTTATCATGAAAATGTTTATGTTATTATTAAAAAGAAATACCAATACATTTTAAATTATTTTATTAAAGCAATTTCGAAATTTTGTTTAAAAATCTTGCTTTTCTTGTGTTTAAATCATCAATATGTTTTTAGCAAAGAGAAATACCATTTACCGAAAATCTGATCTGAATCGTAAAATAAAAAATGCAATAAAAACAAGACACTATTTAATTAGAAAAGCTTTTAATTACTTTCATAAATATTTATTAAGTACACTTAAAATAAGATTTATTAAGGACCCTATTGTCTAAAGAAAGAAAAATTCGATGAATTACGATTTTTTACAAGAATTGTTTTCATTTTTTAAAATTTTAATTAGAAAAATTTATTAAGTTTTAAATCTATTAAAATTCTGTATTAATTTTAGCCTTTTAGATTGTATTATTAAGTGAAAACTATATTTTCTAATCATAAATGGCAAAACTTAATACAAATCATCAAACACCAATATTTTTAAAAGAATTTTGTATTTTTCGTATGTGTATAAACGTGCCGATTTTTGTAAGTACGGGTGACCATACACGACATTATCAGAAAATAAGAACGATAACTACAGTAAAGTTAAAACTGACATTTCTAAAATTCAATAAAGTATTAGATTACAGAGAATATTTTTCTAAATTTTTAATAATACAAAGTACTTAAAATTATTTTAAAAAGGCGTTTGTCTCATTTTCTTCAATAATGTTTTACTATGGATAAAGTATCTGTAGAAAAACATTAGCTGGCATCATGCTGTCAAATATGTCAACACAGCTACTGTCGGGCTAAAAAACACATCGGCTGTCGGGTTAAAAATGTATTTCTGAGATATTTTAAACTTAAAGAAAATAATATTCGTTTTAAATCAGATTAATTATGCAATAAATCAGCTAATATTCCTCAAATAAAGTTTCAGAAAAGTATATTTTATTTTTGGAAGATTTTTCAATAAAGAAAATTATTACAATGAAAAAAGACAAAAAATGGGTGCTGATCGGCTATTTTAGCAAAAAAAAAAAAAAAAAAAAATCTCGATCCAGTCAATTTAAATCAGTTTTTGAAATGCATCAAGGTATTTTGCTTATTGGAAATATTAAATTTAATCTATTAGCTTGAAATTAAAACTAAAACGCTTCAAAAAAGATTTTTAATTTTTAAGAATTCATTTTAAACCTTAGGTATCGCGTTTTCTGTGAAAGTCCCTAATAAAACTGTTCTTTCTTTTATATGCCTTGTCACTACATGACATGCGATCATGGCTCTCCAAACCATCCTAAGCTATTTGTCCCTCTACTATCCTGATCAGATTTTGTTCTGCCATCTATTTACACAAGCCTGTTACTCGCTGTTTTCTCTCTACTCCTTTTGATTATATGTACTATGAGTCTCAAATAATCAAAGCCTTCTTTCCTCATTATGTGTCCAAAATTTTTTTAACTGTCTCTTTCGAATTTTGAATACAAGAGACTTTCTTGCACTCATTTTTTAAAAAAGCTTCTTCGCCGCTCACAGTCTCTGACCATAGTTTTTTAGCCTTCATCGACAGAAATACACCCAAGTCGCTTCAAATCAGCCACTAATGATCTGTATTTATAGGTGTACACTTTTATGTCAATTCCAAGTGCCATCTCGAATTGTCATGCCGGTGGAAATTTTTCAACTAATTGACTTGATTTGATGAGAGACAAAATCGAGAAGTTACTTGAAGAGAATCAGTACAAATGAGGTTAGAGCAGCAGTCTCTTAGGGAAAAGTTATTAGGTTGAAAGCAGGAGTCAAAAGACAATGTAAAACAATGGTTCCCGAACTTTCTGGGGGTTGCTGTCCCCTTGCGTACCAAAACACAACCTTAACGTCACCTAATGTATAGTCAATCTTTGATCGGATTTTCTTGCTGCTAGTATTGCATGAAATGAGTATCTGAATATTTCCCATAATAATTGTTATATAAATGGGATACACTCAGTGACATAACTAGAGTGTGTGCTGCCCTGGAAATACCCTGACGTCCCCACCCTCCGACCATCACAAAAAATACATATTGCACAGTGGCTCACTCTTAAAGTTATAAAACTAGTTTGTGTACCATTATAATCTTGTTTTCACATACTCAAATATAGTATACTTTAAGCATACTGAAACTTTATCAGTAACAGTTAAAAAGCAACCACAACATATAGGAAACGAAAAGTCTAAAAAATTAGGACCATCTTTATTTCTGAAATGAAAACTGAAACTTTCTACAAAGTAACTTTTCTTGTGTTCTTGTTGACAAATTCTTCCATGATATTGTCAAAAACAATTTCGTTTATCAATTGTTGCTCTATAGACTGTAGATAATAATAAACAGGGTGCGATGGGTAAATTGTCGCCATTATTATTTTTTTAAAAAAATTTCATGCAGGCCTGTTGTTGTTTTTTTGCCGACTACTGCGTATAGTAGGGTCAGTGGAGCACCGTCTGTGAGAAAAAGAGCACCATGAGACAATTCACTCCATCAGAAACGGCATGCTGTACTGCCCAGCATTTGCGTTGGAAGCTCCAATACGAACAATTCAGAGTGTTTGTGTATCTGAGGACAGTGCAAAGGAGTCGGAAAGAAATCCAGTCAACATTATGATGTTTGTAGTGATCCCTAATGATGGCGACGTTATGCCTCCATTCATTTTCCCACAGGGCTTCAGACTCAACACGGAGGACTTAGTGCCGCCCTGGGTCAAAAGGGTGGATACTGGTAGACCCTATATCAGGCAACATGACTCTGCACAATGTCATACAAGAAGGAGGACCCAGTTAATTTTCTGCGACCTTATATCTGGTCACCTAACCCCCTTGTTTAATGTGCCACTGCCACCCTCTGACTGATCACTTTTTTTTACCGGCCCCTGGATTGGAGATACTGCCCACTTTGGGAATCACTGATTTAAAATAAATTATGAAGACTAGTAAAACAAAACCTATAATAGTGTGATAATTAGCAAGGTCATTTCGATAGAGATATTCGTCAGTACAGTGAGTTCGTTTCCTCTGTGAGCTCCACTACATGACCTTGCGCCAGACATGGATGGAGTGGATGCTTGGTGTAGATTAATGGGTAATGGGTAATGAGCGAATCTTGCAAGAGACTTGTGTAGTAAATTTAATTCCCACGAGGCGCTTTTTTGTTTGTGACTCTGCTAGACGAAAGTTTGATTTGCACTGAGTGAGCCATGTTTTTGGCCTTGTGCCAGCCTAAGTTTTGTATTTACAAATTCATAGCGCTCTTCGACGTACTTCACTGGCTAGCAAGCGCGTTCGATAGAGTGTGACGTGTTCGATTCCCATTGGCTAGCAAGCATTTGGGATTGACGCCACGCTGTCCCGCTGTCGCTGTGAGACATCGTACAAAAATTAAAATAAAAAAGAAAGGCTTGGATCCGGTTATGAAAACGAATGTAAACATAACAAAAAAGAAAGAGACTGCTCTATAAAACAATAAACGGTAAATCAAATGAAGACATTCGGATCCGGACAGATCACCACATCTAAGCTAGAAGGACAAATCGGGTAGTTGTGAACAAAGAGATGATTGTTTGTGAGATTAGAGGTGTGGCTTATGTCACCAGACACCTGTACAAAAATAAATACCAGTCATAGTTGTGCTCATAAGTGAAGCTAAGGTCAGTGCTAACTACTTCCGAACACCCCGACCGGGTGAGTAAGCCAGTTGTGGGGCCTCGAAGGGAGGACTTCCAGCAGTGTTTATGATTAGTATTTTTCTCCTTTCCTCAAATTATCAATCAACAATCATTATATATATATATATATATATATATATATATATATATATATATATATATATATATGTGTGTGTGTGTGTGTGTGTGCACATGTGTAAAAATTCAGATATAAAGAAAATGTATCTGTAAAAAGACACTATGAATAAAGACAAAAGGAAAAGTTTTACTTTTCGCGTTGCTAAAGAAAAACATTTCTTTTGTCATATATATATATATATATATATATATATATATATGTGTGTGTGTGTGTGTGTGTTGCATTAGGGAAATGTGGAAGTAAAGAGGAAGTGAACAAAAATTATGTTTAACGCGTTTCGTCCCCTACCAAGAATGACTTCATCAGACTAAAGTATTGTTTTAGTTTTATATGTGTGGGTGGGGGAAATATCAAATTATAAGTTAGAATTATAAACAGATAAGAAACTTTGAAAATGTTGAAACGATAAAATATTAAACACACACGAACACACAAATATATATATATACATGTATACATATATAGAGAGATTTATATAACACATTCTGCCATATATATATATATATATATATATATATATATATATATATATATATATGCAACACAAAGTAGAAAACTTTAGTTGAGATGCGTTTCTTCCTTCAGGACTTCAGCGGACGGAAGGACGAAACGCGTGACAACTTTTTACACTTTGTCATACAATTTACTCCCAAAACTGTTTTATATATAAAAAAATATATATCGTTATCTCATATATATATATATATATATATATATATATATATATATATATCGAGAGTTTGAACGTGCTGGCATTGTTCAGATAACGCGCCCTCACCCAGAAACTGTAACTAAGTTCCGGTCCGTATAGTTGCAGTATAAAGCATAGGTGGGCTCTATGGGTGTTGAACAAATAGAAATAAGCCTGAACAGAGGGTCTGTGGTAAGGATTAGATAGTCAGCCTAATAGACGGGCATCCTCAGATACAAGTATTCATATCCATCCATCTTTTGTCTGACGATTGTGTTTAGCATGAAACAGACTGTCGTCTATGGATATTGATTTCAATGTCCTCCATATATATATATATATATATATATATATATATATATAATGAAATGAACGTCCGACAATTATTTTAATACATTTTCTCCTTATACGTTATTTTCATAGATACAAATATTTAAGTAGATTATCTGTTTATAATAAACAGTATTATATATATATATATATATATATATATATATATATATATATATATATATATATATATAAAGGCAGCTCGAGCCTTTACTGAGTTTCACGCTCTAGCGATGTTCAGACGACGAAGGTTGCATTTTAGTCAGCTGAAGATCGTCCTTTGTTAAGTGTTGATGTTGTGAAGCGTTTTTCCTCTGTCCACATCAGCGGTAACTAAACTACCGCCCGCGGGCTGGATCCGGTCCCCGACGTCAGTTCAACCGGCCCGCCGCCGCTCTGTGCTACAAATGAGCTAAAATATAATTATTTATAATGAATTATCAATAGATTGTGGTTAAACTTACTGTGTAGAAAAAATTGAAAAATGTAAATCAAAATGCCAAAATTTGGCCAATCTGACTTTTGGAATGTTTTAGGAAAATTAGTGAAAAGAATATTCGACGACTTTTTGCGACTTTTGATATCCGAGCGTTTTTTGTGTAATTACCTGCAATGAAGTTTCTAAGAAAAGCGATTACGAGCCTGCTGCGGCGATCTTGTTTTAACTTGCATTGTCCTGTTTAAACCGGTTTGAAAAGCGTCGTAAAGGACTGACTTCGGTGAATTATGTCATATATTTTACCTGAATCCATTATAAAATCTAAAGTATGTAAAATCTGCACATGCAACGAGGTTGACTCATGACCATTTGAAAACAATTCTCTTGGTTGGATGCATCAATTGCAAAACAAATATTGATTATATCTCAAGACTTAAAAGATAAACTCCAGTTTCACAAATCTCACTAATTTGTTTGCTGCTTAGTTTGTGAGATTCGGATATGTGCGCACTGGGAATGATATAACTATTTTATTGCCAATGTCGCCTTCCTTGATAACTTTTTGGTAAATAAATATGTTTGTTGTCTTTATTTCTTGTGCATTCAGTGTATTGTATTGAACAAAATGGTTATCCGGCCCGCGCTCGTCGTTCTCTGTTATCTGACCCTCTGTGCAAAAAATTGGTGACCCCTTGTTTAGAAAATCTGAGCGTTGAGTACTTTACTGAGTTGTTTGCCTTTTATCATTTTTTCTTTCCTTGTTCGGAATTTTTTCTTGTCTAAGGGGTTAGGTCGTCTGGCAAGTTGTATAATAACATTTTTTTTGTTATTTAAGGTCAGTTAATCTATGGTACATGTTTCTAAATAAAAAGTTTTTCTTTAATTACTAGTTAAATTACAGAAAGCCTATTATTACTTTAAATAGATTCGTGTCGCACCTCCAAATTTCATGAAACCGCAAAACCAGATATTTTTTTATCAACGCTAAAAATAGAATGCCTCACAGCGCAAGAACAATAAAAATAAATCTCTAATATTAGTTCTGAAATAATGAATAGAGGCAAAAGAAAATTTTTACATTTGTCCAACGCAACGCAAGACGACCAACAACATATTTCAAAATGTGTAGCTCCCACACAAGAAATTTTGCTTATACCAATTAGTCAATCATCAAGGAATAGAACACCTTAATTACAAGTAAGCATTCAAAAAGACTTAACATTTTGTTCACTCGTAACGTATTTAAAAAAAACAAATCCTCTTAATACTTCTCCAGAGTATCTTCTTCGCCATGATCTTTTGCTTGTATGTCTGTTAATTCGTCTCACTCCTGAATTCTTTTTTTTTTTATTTTAAGGTAGAAACATTTTTTATTTATATATCTTGCATATTTATAAGTCGATGCATTGAAAATCGCTGTCACACATTGTCTGATGTTTCTGCTATGTTTTTAGAGATTCCTGATAAGATACAAAGAAGAATCTGCAATGTCCTTGTTTCTGACCTGGCATCTCGGCTTCAGTCATTTTCTCGTCACCGTAACGTAGCTTCTCTCTGGGCTTTTTCTATAAATGTTTTCATGATATTTGTTCTGGTGGGATTTCCTCTTTGGTACCTGGACTTTATGAATTTAAACGTGCAACTAAAATGGTGGCAAGTTCTCATCAGGTTACAGTTGAAATGGCTAAATGTAACCGCAAGTTCTATGCTGACAATGTCTTCTGTCGCACTTCTTGTTTGTGGGTCTCTCTTCAGACGTCTTGCTTTCCAGTCAAATTTGACTTTCAAAAATTTAAATGCAACCTCAATCGTTATCTTTTGTCTTCTTCTTCTTTTATGGTTCTCTCTCCTTAATAGTTTTTCTTTATCATATTATCTAACACTCATTAACCCTCTTGCCTCTTAGTGGCTTTATTGCCTTACTTTGGATCAAATGATTTATACTATGGATCGAATCTTTTGTGACAAGAAAAAAAATTGAGAAACAAAAAGCAAAAACCATTTTTTGTCAATTATTCCGAACAAGATAGACATCGTCTAATCATAAATTGTTGCTTGCAACACGAATTTTATATAATGTTCAATTACCGTATTTGCCGATCTGTTGGACGCGGATTTTTTTCAACAAAGAATGCACCCCAAAATGACCCTGCATTTAATACAGCAGTATCATGTATGCGAGGGACATGAAGACCACGAAAAATGTGGGGTTCACCAGAAATCAGTGCCCCGCATAGAGCTTAGCTCTGAAAACTAGGACCTCTTGAGGTGAACAAATCAATAAAAATATCCCTGAAGAACTCACCCTGGAAAAAGAAATTAAGAATTTTATGGGATTGAACAATGTTTCGCTGATTGTTTTGTAGAAATATCAGATTTTACAGAAATATTTGATTTGTATATTTATCCTTGCTTTGTGCGTATGTTTTGTTGATATACATGTATTGGAATTTGCTTTACTGCATGTATATACGACCTCGTTTACAAACAAGTACCATATTTCTCAGTTTTATTTTGCCTATTACAATATGTACCAGCGTTCACCTGTAGATTTCTTTGTAGCTATAATGTATTTATTGTATCTGCAAATATTGCTCACTGAAAAACAACTAAAACATTTTGCAATAAATGCATGATGAAATGTATTAAAATTGTTCTTTTCCAAAACATGTGCTCGTAATGAAACCTTACCTCACTTCTATTTAAACAAAGTACCAATAATATAATTTGTGCTAATACTGTACTTTTTTCTTCATGGTTAGTGGGAATGTCACATAAAGGTAAAGTTATAATTTTCATTTATTTTATTGTGATGTGTGCATTTTTTCCCTAAATATTCCATGCTAAAATTTGGGTGCGTCCAACAGGCCGGCAAATACGGTAATTTATTTTTTTATATATATTATTTGTTATTTTTTTAAATATTTTCATGGGTGAGGAGAGTATTCTGGAGAAGCACTAAAATTTTATAAAGCTCTCTCGTAAAGTCCTAAATTCATTTTCTCTACAAACATTTAAAAAATAAAACTTTCATAAAATTTAAAACATTTTCAACATCTTTTAATTATATTTCATGTTCTTATATAAAATTTGTTCTTATTTGTTAAAGTTTCTGTTTTTCTTTTTAACACTTAACTCCAATTCTTACCCTACAAATCGACGTTTAAAGATCAACAAAAGAAAACACCTCCTTAGTCGGGTTTTTTTTTTATACTTGATTCTTTTAAAACAGTTAAAAAGTTTTAAAAGTTTTTTTTGTAAGTTCTTTTAAGTTTTTTTTTTTTTTTAAATTGTCAGTAACATAATTTCCACTGTTCGTTGAGTAAATTATTCAAGGTGATTTTTAACCGGAAAGTTAGGCAGTCAAAAAAACAAAACAAAAAAAAAATTAACTGTTCAATCAAGATTACTTGAGATGAATGAAAAGACTTTATTTGCACGTTGTAATGAATATACTTTGAACCTTGTTTTATAGGATAGCGTGCAGATATCGGTGATTTTCTGTTACATTACTTTGGAATAGTTAATAGTTAAAATAAATTCTATATTCGGTGGGAGATACTATCAGAGTCTGTGCCTATTCCTTTGAAATAATAATAATAATAATAATAATAATAATGATGGTGATGATGATGATGGAAAAGATGTTAAGAAACACTTGTATGAACATCACCCAGCACCAGTTACACAAATAAAAGACATCACAATTCTATGGGATTACATCATCTTTACAGATAGGAATATTGAAGCAAATAGGGCGGACATAATTCTCAAAAACTGAAAAGAAAAAGAAACTGCCTGCTAATTGATATGGCGTACCAAGCGGATTGTAACATAGCAACCAAGGAATTTGAAAACTATCGAAGTATAAAGACCTGAAAATCGACATAGAAAAAATGTGGAAATTGAAAACAAGAATAGTACCAGTCATAGTAGGTACGCTTGGAATGTTAAAAAAAAACAAAAAAAAAAAAAAAAAAAAAAACGAAAATAACACATTGAAAAAATCCCTGGAAATCACAGCTTAAGAGAGATACAAAAATTGTATTGATAAGTACAGCCCACACACTAAGAAGAACTTTATCCATGTAAAGCTAATGATGTTATGGGAGTTAAAAAAAGCAAATCATGAAATGTAGCCATAACAACACACAACTACCTGGCTTAGGTCTTCCCGTTGACTTAGTAGGCAGTGTGACCATAGCAGAAAGCGAAATCTAATGATAATAATAAAAACAACAAAAATAATAATAAGACCCTTAAGAATTTTATTGAATTTTAGAATAGACACAGAGAGAACAATCAAACCTAATCGTTCAGACATCCTGATCAAAGATCAGAATAACAGAATGTGCTTTCTTATTAACATGGCAGTTTCTGCAGATTGTAATGGATCTTTGAAGATCTTCAAACAAACTATCAAAATACAAAGATCTTGAAATGGAAATCTAAAAAAACGTGGCACATAAGGACATCAATAATTCCAGTTGCCATTGGAGCACTCGGATTGATTGTAAAAGGTTCCCACAGACTCAATGGAGGGATTCCTGGTAGACCATGCCTTAAAGAAATACAAATAATTGTACTCACGAGTACAGCTCACACATTACGAAGGGCTTTACCTATGTAAAATGTGAGTGATCTTAATTTTTTTGTTTTGCAAAAAGGATCAGTGGAAAATGTCGTGAAGCCATTTCTGACCTTAGATTTCTGGTTGGGACCCGGAAGAAATGTGCGTACAACAGAAATCAAAATAATAATAATAATAATGAATTAAAACAGTTCCAGTTGTAGTTGGTTGTAGGTTTGAGTGAAGAACAAATCAACAAAATCCCTGGTGCACCATCTCTCCAAGAAATCTCTCCGAAAATACTACTAACAAGTTCAGATCATATGCTGACTAGAGCTTTGTCCATTTAATTTTTTTTTTTTTGTTAATAGCTACCATTTGTTCAATTAAGTAGAAACAAAAAAAATCACATCCATCGTTGGCTTGTCCTTTGTCATGGGGTTATGACCAGGCATGTGATTTTAAAACAAATGCAAGTCAAAAAGATTTTTTATAATAATAATTTTACAATGATGTTCACTCTGTACAAGGCCCAAGAGCCACTCGAGGTAGAGGGTTACAGAGTAAGAGGCACTGCCCCAGACAAGGTGATAATGCCACCGCGATGCAAGGGGCCACTAGAAGCGAAAAAGAAGGAAAAGAACTTTAGGAGAAACCAGAAGCCCAGTCCTAAACAGGGAACAAGGGATAAACCTCTACTCCTGTTAAAAAGTCCGGGAAGAGTGTGAACCGGACGATATGCTACAACTCGTTCTCCATCAGTAACTAGCTGTGGTGTGAAAATGAAAATAATAATGAGAAGATCTAAACTATGACACTGACGGTAGTACCTATAGATATAAGAACACATGGATAGCTTCCAAACTATCCTGTAAAGCGGCTGATCCAATTTAGGAAATATTTAGCCAAAACGAAATATGCTCCAACCTCGTAAAATTAATTTGAATGTTAATGTGGAATGCTTTTTCTTTTTTACATATATTTTTTACATATTTTTTTACATATACTTTTAAATATATTTTATGTATACTTTTTTTACATATACTTTTTTAAATATATTTTTTACATATATTTTATTACATATATTTTCTACATATACTTTTTACATATATTTTTCTTTTAAATATATTTGCTTTTGCATATTTTTTTACATGTACATTTTTTTTACATACAATTTGTTTTACATATACTTATTTTACATATATATATATTTTACATATAATTTTTTTCACATATATTAAGTACTTCAGATTATTTTTAAAAACATTTTCTTATATTTTAAGAAATCACGTGGTATAATCATATTTTGATTTGTCTTTCGTTGGGGGGTCAATTTACAATTAATTTACATAACAAACAGGACCTCTATAAACTTTTATAAAATTTCAAAAAAACATATATTAATTCTGTGAATAAGCATCTATAATAATATGAAAAAAAAATGAATTAAAAAGCGAAGCAGGGCATTTCTAGTCGCAGCGCCTATTGTACAATTCCATCTTTATTTTTTATTTCATTTTTTTCGAATTTAGATATAAGCTGGCGAACACCCATCGAAGATTTGTGGCGAAACTTTTCAAAGTACATAATTGTTGTAATGTTGTCTTTACAGTCAACACTTCTTGTCAAATTAGGAAGGCCGTAATTAGAGAGAGAGAGAGAGAGAGCATCAAAAGAACAGAATCCTAGAGAGGGAAAATAAAGAAGCAGGGGTTTATTAAATATTCATACATAGAATGGAAATACTTGAGTAAATCAACGACTATCAAATCCTACTCTACTTAATATAATTATAAGAGCAGTGTATTATCACAGCAGTAGGGAAGAACGCTATGTACGCCGACTACATACAATAAGGTCTTCTTTTTTTTTCGATTACTCTACATCAACTCGAGATATTATCAGAAAGGTTAATATTATTAGCGCCATAGAAAGAAATTAGTTCCATCCCGACATTTTTAGGAAGGCTACATTTCTAATTTAAATATATTTGTATTCTATATAGGCGATATCATGTAGAGGACTTTAATTCGTCCGTGAGGCGTCGAAATACTTGTAACGGCAAATGAGGACGTAGATCATATTATAATTGTCTTTGTTTCTCTGTTACTTCGTAAGTTAGTTAGCATGGGTGTTAAGCTCTGCCATCATCACAGGTAAATAATGGACTATTCCGTTTTGATTGAGACAAATAACAGGAGAAAAAGACATATCAGAGAGGATGTGGTTTTTAGTGACAAGAAAGAAAGAAGAAAAGAAAATAGATAGAAATAAAGAAAGAAAAAAAGAAAGAAAGAAAAAAAAAGGAAGCGAGCGATAACGTTATCAGGCGCTTAATGTCTGTTTTTGTGAAATGAAGAAAAAAGAACGGAAACAAAAGAAAGAAAGAAATTGTTTGTAACGCTAAAATGGACATATATTATTTTCGTCTTTTAAAATTATATGTATCTCCTACATTATTATTCAAATTTCATTAATGAAATATACTTTAGGTGGCAAACAGGATACAAAGAGAGAATTGACAACAATAGCTTATAATTTGTTTTAATCATTTCACCCCAAGTAAAGCAATAAAGCCACTAAGACGCAAAGGGTTACTGAGTGTGAGAGAATATGAGAAAAGGGAAATTAAGTAGACAATTTGAAAATAAAATAAAAGTGGAATTTCCATTTTACAGTTGGGAAGCCAAAAGGAATTTTATTTAAACATGAAATTAAGAACTGACTCACCAGAAAATTAAAGATGGAAAAACCTTGAAATTCTAATGCAGGAATCGGCACACCTTTTGGAAAAAACGGGTCAGACAGCTTTGTAGTGTCTCGGAGGATGGCCATGATATCAAATGCACTTTAATAGACTGTCTCGACCCCAGACCGCTTTGTTCAGAAAGATGCTTTGGTCTAGAAGTTTAAAATAAAACAACGAAGTTAATGTTATTATTTAAATAAGTTTTCTTATTTTATTACAGAAATAACAGGATAGCAACTAACATACTATTTATATTATTCGGACTATTGTCCTCATCTTTGTCGCCATATTTATTACAACGTTTCGGCCGTTGTACGCTCCGGCCTTCTTCAGGTGGTTGGAATGTCGAATTGAACCCTTTATTTCGCTCGCTCGGTTAGACTTTTCTAGTTCCACGTGCCATGTTTAATGGATGTCAGTTATCAGTTATCTCCTGTTAATTTCCCTCTGAATTTTTCTCCACTGCCTTCGACGGGTATTGAACTCACACTCTTTGGGTCCTGTCACTGGATCTAACCAACACCTTTATACACTGTGCCATGTGTCCTTAAGGACATCTGTATATGAATTTCTGAGACAATGACAGGACACAAAATATTGTAAGTTCAATACCTGGTTATGGCAATTTTCTTAATATATATATATATATATATATATATATATATATATATATATATATATATATATATATATATATATATATGTGTGTGTGTGTGTGTGTGTGTGTGTGTGTGTGTGTGTGTGTGTGCAAATATAAAAATAGGAAAAAACCGTTAGATTGGTGATCCAAAGTTCTTTAGTATTTTTTGTTTTTATTTTTAAAAACAGTGCTCGATACACAAATATATATATATATGTGTGTATGTGTGTGTGTGTGTGTGTGTGTGTGTGTGTGCTGGAGATGACATTTTGGCCCTAGATTTAGGAATTCCTTCTAATCATCTGGTAATTTAGGGATGAAAAGGTTTATATAAGTTGTAAAGCTTTTTGATGATTTGTCATACTATATATATATATATATATATATATATATATATATATATATATGGGGGTGCACGCGCGTACGTCCGTGTGTGCCCCGTTAGCAGTAACATAAAAGGATGTTTTCATTAATTATCGTTAAATGTATTTCCCAATTCTATGGATGTACCCAGAATTCGCTTAGTCCTAAATGCAATAATCGCCTGCAATTAGTGTCTTGACCCCCAAACAATTCCAATACAACAATTAACGTGAGGCACAAAAAGACGGTATTGCACTCACTAAAGGGCTTACAACCGTATGACAATTAAACGCCGCTTCTCCTACGATAAGTTAAGCAACGTCGAGCCTGGTCAGTGCCTAGAGGTTAACATTGAAGTATTCAGGGAAGCATCCAATCAGGAGTGGTGTTTCTTTAGAAAAATTAGCTGATATTCCCAAGCATCCTCTTGAGAATCGCTTCCTTCCACAAAGTAGTGTTTCGTGGGAAGAAGCTGCTCGTGTTGACCTTACATCTCACCAATGGAATACAAGGGGATGAAGGTGGTTCGCTACAATATGCATGGCATGGCGGGTCCTCACCGTGAACGTTGGATCTATTGGAACTAAGGAATGTAGTTCGTTTGAACATATTCCATGGTAATAGCGATAGAGCAGCGAGAGGCATAAGTGTAGGTATGCTGAAAGTCGAGGAAAATCATTACATTTTTGAATTCATAGTCCTTCTCCTAGGCTGGTTGCTAACCAAGGCTAAAACACCCAGATCTGTCAAACTATTAAACAGGGAAAATACTTAAACTGGCTTTGTTTCTCATCGATGCATAATACAACTTTTCTATTTGATGAACTATAATGAACTTCGAAACAAGTCGTAAGTTAACTGTTTTTCGAATTTTTTTCCCTCTCTATTTTGAAAAAGTTGCTAGTGTCTTTCTTCTTTCTTCTTCTTGGAAAATTAAGATTAAATAATTTTGTTAGTTTACTACAACATCTACCCGAATCAGACACTGGCCATTTGAAATGGTGTTCTTTTCTTCGTAATTAAAGTAGCACCCACAGTACGAGTGTCTATGTATAATGAACTCTCCTGTCGTTTTTGACGTATGAGGGTTCAACAGTTCATCTACTAGAACTGAACAGCGCGACCACCCCGAACAGATGATTTGATTATCGTGGTTTGGGCTTGAGCAGAACCATCCACACTTTTCAGAAGAATCGAATACAAAGAAATGGTACACATGGCATGTCATGAGGTCACCATACAGCCCCACTCAGGTTTTTTGATTCAAAGTTGCCCTTCTCCTTGACCGGTTGCTAACCAATAAACACACACACACACACACACACACTCCTTTTACACACACGCACACACACACACACACATATATATATATATATATATATATATATATATATATATATATGTGTGTGTGTGTGTGTGTGTGATATATACATAGAATATATCATATCTGTAAAAAACAATGTAAATAAAAGACAAGAAGTAAAGCTTTTATGCCAACGCGTTTTATTCCTTGAGGAACTTTATCAAAGGAAGTGCGGAAAGTAAAGAACACTCTAAAATATTCCTACTGTATAAAGGTGAGGCAATCTATGGAGCGCGCTAAGGGATATAATTTTTCGAACTATTAAACGAAATTGAGTTAATTTGTTGTTGTTATTGATTATTTTATGAAATCATTATTTATTACAAAAATCAACGAAGATGTGGTTCTACAGAAGACTGATGAGAATAATAAAGACAGAACATACGAAGTTATTTCAAGAAAAAAGAAAGAGGGTGCTTATATTTAAAATCGGAAAGAGATCAAATTTCTAGGACCATCATGAGAAAAGAGGGCTTAGTGAATCTGACACTCGCATGTCTTACAATGAGACCAGGGAGTGAGAGAGATAGTGAAAAGAGAAACGTTACTAAGAACTACAAAAGTTAAAAATTTGTGGAAAGGTAAAATCGAAATAGTCCCATTAGGACAAGATGATTTGTCTGGATAATGGAAATTATCTTCTAAGCTATGTTCCTTCATTTTAAAACTTTAAAAAAATGTCGGCATATAGATATTTACAAATGGAGTGTTACGAACACTTAAGATTTTTAATGTTTTTTTAGGTAGCCCATGATAAGAATGATCTTGTGCCATCGACTCTTGTGTATAAAAAACAAAAACAAGCCAACAATGCAGCGACACATTGAAATCTCTTGCTAACAAGTCGTCTCGTCTTCATTCTCGCCCACTTAACTCGCCCCACCGCAGACGATGCTTCTAAACTGGAGAGAGAATTTCATTTTCGTTTAATTAGCTTTTATGTAGAGTAAGCGTTCATCTGCATGACGTAAGCGAGACGATGAGAGAAAGGGCGGAGAAAAAATACCAAATTAAAAAAAAAAAAACAACAGCTTTAAGGAGTGTTTTTCCTAAGAAGTCGGACTATTATGGTATCGTTGGCCTTGGCCCATAAAAAAATTATTCTTCGTTAAGAAATTAAATGCTTTCTTCTCGTCAGACATTTTTTTTTAATCAATTGACGCCAAGCATGGCGATAATGCCACTAAAATGCCAGTGGTTACTGTGAGTGATAGAGAATACAAAATACTTCAGAAGGAACCGGAAACCCAGTCCTAAACTGGGAACAAAAGAGAAACATCTACACCGATTCAAAAGACCAGGGAGGA
This sequence comes from Acanthosepion pharaonis, assembly GCA_903632075.3. NCBI lineage: Eukaryota > Metazoa > Mollusca > Cephalopoda > Sepiida > Sepiidae > Acanthosepion > Acanthosepion pharaonis. The sequence goes on along the minus strand of CAHIKZ030004041.1, from coordinate 716,377 downwards.
TTGTAAACCGGGCGACAAGTGAACCTTTCTACTTTTATTGAGGAAAAAATTGACGGAGACATTAGAAGTACAGAAATGAAGTAGACTTGAGAAGGAACCGAAAACCCAATCCTAAAGACATAAATTCCTGTTCAAAAATATCCCGCCCAAAAAAACCTGTCACATTCATACAACGAGGCAGATTTGAAAAATCTTTTTGTCTTTTTTTAAATAAAAAAATATTCACAAGTAGACCCAAAGGAAATACTCTGCTTGGATTTTTTCCAAGTTTGACTCTTTGCCAAAGTACTCTAACAAACTTTGAATTATTTAAGCATCTCAGTTCACAAGATTTTCTTTCAGTTAAGCAGTATAGCTTTCTCTTCTGTAGGTCAACTGCTAGTGTATCAACACTTATTGCTGAAATGGTGATGCTCGGGCTGTTGCTTTATATATCTCGAAGGAATTTGACAGGATTTGTCGAGGCATCACATGTACTGAAGCCACCGAATTTAGGGCAAGAAAGCGACGGAGTTCATCTCTCTTTAGGATGGTTTTGAATTCAGAGTTTTCCTTCTCTTAGACTGGTTGCCATCTCTGAAAAATGCGAAAAATCAACCTTCTCTACTGGCTCTGTACTTAGATGGGTGACCGCTTGCGATCAGCGGCTACTGTAAGCTATATCCTAAAATTCGAAATATGTTTCAGGGTTGATACACCGTAAAAAAAAGAAACAAATAAATCATTCATTAGATAAAAAGAAACTCGAAACTTTCAATATGAATTTATGTTAACGTCTCTCACATGACCGGCACTGGAATTTTTTACTGATATCATAAATATGTATCTTTTTGTAGCTCTGGCGTGAGATCTTCTAAATAAAACCTTTTTGTACCGGCATATACCAGCTAAGGTTTCTGGGTGCCCTGGGGATACCGTAGACAAAATGGTTTAAAAGTCTGTCTCTTTGTGAATACGAGAAGTTTCTTCGTTGTTGTCTGGCGATAATGCATTTCATTTCTAAAGAAAAGATATTTTTTGGCAATCTTGGATGTTCGTGACCTCGAAAAACGGAGTTTCAACGTGTTTCTTCTTGACACTGCTATTATTTTCCCTACATTCTACCCGGCTATATTTATTGTTTTAAAATGCGAACTGATTTCCTGATACAAGTCCTACTTATTAACCCGTATCTGAGGAGGGAGATGTGGATTCATAGCTTCCCCAATGGTATTTGGCGTAAGTAATTATATAACGAATCCGAGTAGAATTGGAACTAGGCTCTCCGATTTCCAATTCCGAGACTCCACCTGCATATCCAATCTTACGGCATGGTATTCCCAAGAAGTCACCCATCTCGGCAATGACTAGAAGGCAGTAATAAATAAAGATCATGTGGATAAGTTGGATAGGTAAAAATTGATTTGAAGTGGTTGAAGCTCCCAAGGGCGAGTCCGTTCCAAAAGGTGTCAGTTCTTGACTAAAAACTAATTAGAACGTTTCTCATGTACTTGGAACTCGGGGGAAATGTGGCTGATTCGACATCATGGAGGCAGCATGGCAATCCAGATCGAATAATGATTTTCAAGGCAGGCCTACTCTTTTACTGTTGTCAAAGTGTATCCATTTTTCATCGTATGTATTGATTCGATGGAAAAATGGTTCTTTTCCTCCAGTTTGTACACATGTAGTAAGATTGCTCGACATTGTTTCATTGTAATCATTTTCAATGGGCTTCTGAGTAACAATATACTGAAAGAAATATTATCTGGAAAGAAAAAGAATCAAGAATAAATCAAGATTTTTTATATAATAAGGAGGTTACTTCGTTAGATGACCGGATCAACAACCAACCAAAGAATGCATCATTTGCTGTGTGACATCTTAACATATACAAAGTCTGATCAAAAAGTACCAGGACTAGTACTACAAGAACAAAACTACAACATATATCAATTCTGTATTTAATCCCCTTCTGAAACCACACACATTATCCAGCGTCGTTTTCACGGATAGAAGCATTCCGGAAACTCCTGTTCTGGAATAGCGAGCCTAGTCGCATTCTTCGACGTCTTGAAATCTTGTTCCTTTCAAGTGGTATTTGATTTTTGGTAAGCGAAAAGAGTCGCAAGGGGCCAGATCTGGGGAATATTGTGGTTGCTGGGCCTAGGGAATATTAATTCTTGACCAAAAACTGTTGCACAAGCCTTGGCCACTGATGAAACTTTTGTGGTGTGGTGAAACGACTACACTCTACGCACTTTCCTTACAAATACTGCTATAAACAACGGAGGTGATCGAAAACTTTATACATTAGTGTGAATACCCGGCAGAGTTTACGGTCAATTTGTGCCAAGATTTTACTCTGCATACTTTAGCTCCATTACCATAGCAACAATCCAGATACTTTTTATCAGACCTCGTAGCTCAAGATTCTTGACAAAATTCAAAGAAGGTTCCGTGATATAATCGATCCTAACCTGGCATCTCGAGTTCAGTCACTATCGCAGCGATGTGACGTGACGTGGCTTATCTCTGTCTTTTCTAAAAATATTTTCATGTCAGTCGTTCTGATGAGCTTTCCTCCTTAGAATTTAAGCGTGCTACTAGATTGCCAACTAGGTTTCACCGTTTTACTGTTTAACTAACTAGGGGGATTTTACAAACATATCAACCCTTGTTTGGTCATTTAATGTCAAAATCAGCTGTTTCTTTTCTTTTTTACTGTTGAACCTATAGATAAATGTTAGTTGTTTATTTATACTTAAGTCTATAGGTAAATATCGATATTTTATTTATACTTGAGACAATAACTTAATATCAGTCGTTTATTTGCACTTATAATTAAATAGTTGTTTATTTACAATTGAGTCTTTGGGAAATCGTCTCCTCTCCCAGATATGGGTTAAATAGTAAGGTAGACGGGGTCCTCTAGTCTTGGCATGTTTGCTCCCTAGCGTTGAGAATGAAACCTTAAACCCGATCAGCGATCTAGTTAACAACAAACATGAATGCAACACCACATCCGATGCTGGGACATATAATATTAAAAGCTTGCAAAGCAAGAATAACTATATATATAGAACCACCAGAAACCTAACAGCCCGTATCTACGTACATAAGAGAGAACTACGTTCATGACTACTCTCTGAAATCACTCGTAACGCACAAAAATAAAAGAGGCCATAAATTCGATTTAATTAATGACACCCTAAAGACAAGAACATACTTTATTACGCATACAATACTAAGAAGGAATCCTGATAAATATTTCCCTATCGATAAGCACACACCAAACACACTTCATTATATATTACCAACTTTCATAAAAAAAGAATCTAAAATCAGATTACCCACAACCACAACCGATGTAGCTTAATTTTTTTCACTCCCACACAAAACCACCCTCAATTAATATACAGATAATACCAGACATAAATAAAATACCCACGAGGCGCACATATTAAAAATTTTAACTTGTGTTTCTGGTCAGTAGACATTATTTCCTAATTGCTTCTGTCTTGAAAGCAAAGGAAATTATTATTATTCTATTCAAATTTTGCTTTTGCAAGCTGGACATCGATGTTTTAAAACTAATCTATTTTCCATTCCATTCCAGATTAAGCGCTGAAGTTGCTGAAGGATAAATTTCAAGAATTTTCGAGAAGTTTCAAGAATTTTTAAGAAGGTACTAGAACTTCTTGGCAACATAGATGTCAGTATAAATACATGGAACGTAAGCTGAACAGTTCAGTTTACTTCTCGCTGTGCAAGTGTAGACAAGTCGTTGAAAGATGCATTCGTCACAGATGGCATCAAAAGGTTGTAAGTATCCGGCAGACGCATTTTGCTATGTCTTTGGCGAATTTATCAAAACAAGAGCGAAAAAAAAAATACCCCGTCACGACACCTGCTGAAATGTATGAGGCTGACAATGCACATTTCAGCATTACCTGTCTGGGGATCAAGTCAAACCCATCGGCATCTCATTTCACCCGCAATCACTGTAAAAGAACTCTAAAAGGTAAGATGCAAAGTTTTGCTTGTTTGAATTACGGAATTTTGAAATGTAAAAATGTTGGAATTTTTTTTTATTTAAATATTTTTTACTTTTATTTTTTAAACCAGTTTTATTGAAAAAATATGTATTAAATATGTTTCAACGATCGCGTATTACCTCTCTACAGTATCATCGTTTTTTTCTATACTGGATCACTGGCAGGCGACATACAAATATAGAATATTAGAGATGTTCAGTATTCAAGATTCCGTATTTTTATGGCATTTGCTACATTAACTGGGGTCCAAAGTCAGAATTTTACAGATACAGCACACGATTTTTAGAAATATCATAAATCAAAAATGTAACTTTTTAGAATTTTTCAGTAACACCAGATGAAATATATTTGCATTTTTATACTAATATTTTAATTTTGCACTTTTACAGGATTGTACAGACAGAAAAAGAGAGCTAGAAAATTCCCAATCCAACGAATTTGGATGGAAGCAACTGACCACTCAGGCAATTGCTTCTTCTACATGATGGATCCTTCCAAATGTCGAGCTGCCAAGAATACACCTGCTATTATATATCAAAACTTGGGCACCTCAAGGCGGTGTAATGGTTAGCAAGCTTGTCTCGCTAGAACAATTACGACTGAGTATTGAGTTCGATCTTCACTGTGTGCCCCATACCTTCGGCTTTGTGCCACATCTAAGCTCAGCTTGGAAAATCACTATATCCAGACTTTCTGTCATCCATCTCTCCAGTGCCACACTTCCCTGAGCTCACCGTACCCATTCCTCCAAAGAAGAGAAGAGCAGTTCAGAAGAGGATGAAGTCATTGATCCAGATTACAAAGGTGCATCTGAGGAGAGAAACCTATATTACCCCAACCAAAAAGACCTTAATGACCTGATAAGAGATCTTGATCACATAAAGTCTAATGCCGAGCTTTTGACGTCGAGACTCTAAGCAGCGGAATTTGTTAGATGAAAGTATGCATGTCGCAGGTCAGAGAAAGCATCACAAGTGTTTTTCGAACTTTTTCACCTGTCAAGATAGGCTTTGCTTCTGCCACAATGTAACATTTCTGTTTTGGAATCGCCTGTAAACCCATCGAGTGACGCCTCTTCATCGACGGCTCAACCAGGAGAGTCAAAACCGTGTTACTTCATCACAGGAACATGTATTCATTTATTCCCCGGACTAACAGTGTTTGCTAGATGCCTTGAAATATGAAGGGTACATATGGCTAGGAGGTTACCAGAGATTTCAAAATGGTGACTTTCCCGATGGGTCTCCCAGGCGGCTTTACAATGTTTCCGTATTATATTTGCCCTTGGAACGTGCACACAATCATAGCTGGCATTGGTCAGGGCGGACGGAGTTCAGTGTGCGGAGGAACAACGTCAAATGGAAGCAAATGTTGGACACCTGGAAAATATTGTTTCCACCACTGCACTTAAAATTGGACCTTATGAAACAATTCGTCACAGCTCTAGATAAGGGGTCTGCAGCCCTCAAGTACCTTCAACACTTCTTCCCTAAGTAGTCTATCGCATAGCCAGTGTCTTTGGAGGACCACAGATAAAGAAGGTCATAGGATGAAAGGAACGGAGAAAGCAGCGTGGAACAGTTTTTGCGCAGTGATTCGGGTCTTCCTGTGGAATCAAAAGGCGGAAAACTATATGAGACCTTGGTGAAGAACTATGGTAAAATGTCCTTCAAAGTCCATATACTTGATGCTCCTCTTGATAAATTCCTTGATAAATTCAAGGAGAATATGGGGGCTTACTAAAGAGAGCAATGCGAGCACTTTCACCAGAATAGTATACTAGACTTTGAAAGCCGCTACCAAGGATCATACAACGAAAACATGATGGGAGACTATATTTGGGGGCTGACTCCTGAAAGTGATTTTTTTTTTTTTTTTTTTTTTAAGCATTTCACCCCAAGCAAGGCGGGGAGCCACTAGGACGCAAGGGGTTACAGAAAATAGGAAGATCAGATAGGAGTGATAGAAGAAAGGATGAGGGTAGTGGATAGATTAAGGCAACTGGAGATGTCGATTGACATTACACTTGAATAGCTGGAGATTATAACTCTCAGGGAAACAGGAGAAGGGAAGAGAGTTCCACAGGCGAGAAGTGCGAGACATGAAGCCATTAGAGTAGAAGAGACGGCTACATTTATGAGTTTCAACAGTGAAGGGGTGAGAGCGGGATGCCAGCCTCGTAGGGCGCTTGAACTCATGAAGTTTGGGAACCAGCGAATGCAGTTCCTCGGAGCAATTTCCATGAAAGTATTTGTAGAACAGACAGAGGAGGCGACGGTGCGTCTGTGAGAAAGTGACTGTAGACGAGACGCCAGGGTAGGGCCAACCATATTACATATCCGCCTCTGGAGCCTATCAAGAACCCCGAGGCAAACAGAAGGGGCGCCAGACCATATATGGCAGCAGTACTCCATGCAAGGGCGAATTGTGGATTTGTATATCTGGAGGATCGACTCAGGGGAGAAAAACTTCCTATCACGGCTCAGGGAGCCAACTTTCCTCGCAGTGGACGAGGCAATTGACTCGATGTATTTATTCCATCTCAGGTCAGCAGTCAACGTGAGACCGAGAAGCCGCAGAGAGTTGCTCTCGGGAAGTTGAGCGTCAGACATTATAATGGAGGGAAGGGAAGGCTCTCTGTGGTGATTAATAGAGAGCAGTTTAGTCTTCGAAGCGTTGAAATTGACCAGCCAAATCATGCCCCAGTTCACAATCGATTGGAGGTCCTTTTCGAGGCGCACGGCAAGGTGAGTTTTGTCAGCGAGACTGGATTTGTTTTTGAGGCAGGAATAAATTGTGGTGTCATCCGCGTAGATGCCGACTTGAGAAGTTACGGCGTCAGGAAGGTCATTTATATAGATAAGGGAATAGAGTGGGGCCTAGGATGGAGCCTTGAGGAACTCCTGCGTTCGTGGGGTAGGAACTGGAGGAGAATCCGTTGTGAACGACCTTCAATTCACGGTTTGACAGGAATGATTGTATTACGTTATATAATTGACCCGTAATGCCATAACCCTGGATCTTGCGGAGAAGGCCGGCGTGCCAAACCCTATCAAATGCTTTGGAGATATCTAGTGCCACGGCTCGGGCTTCCCCGTTATTTTGGAGAGTTCGGTAGACTGTTACCGTGATGGCTGTGAGCACATCGGTTGTAGATCTGGCAAAGCGGAAACCATATTGCTTGTCTGAGAGCAGATTATTGGATGTGAGGTGGTTAACCACCCCGGTATTGATTAGAGCTTCGAAGATTTTGCCGAAGAGGGAAGGAGACTGATAGGACGGTAGTTAGAAGGGTCAGAGGGTCGCCGGAGTTCTTGAAGACAGGAACGATCGAAGAGGACTTCCAGCAGTCAGGAAAACAAGATTCCTTGAGGCAGTAGTTGTATAGTTTCGAAAGGGCGGGCGCCAGTTCAGGCGCGCATTTCTTTAAGACAATGGCTGGTCCCATCTCCACCACTCGCCTTGTTGAGATCTAAATTGGAGATAACGCCCAGTACCAAGGTTGGGGTTATGATTAACCCACTCAATATGGCCTCAGTTCTAAGAGGAAAGTCGGGTATGGGTACGCCAGAAGAGTCGAGCGTCGAGTTGGATGAAAATTTCCGAGCAAAGCATTCAGCCTTGTCGGTAGAGGAGGTCAAGACTTCGAACTGGTTGAATAGAGGAGGTATAGAGGGTTTGCACTTATTCAATACACTCTTGCAGAGACGCCAATAATCTTTGGAGCCAAATTTGCGAGATGCAATACGTTCCTTCATTCGAGCCGCAAATAGTGACTTAGCATCATTTAGGACACGCTTACAATCGTTACGGGCGGCGGCAAAGAGACGTCTATTGCAGTCAGACATGTCGCTACGGTATAGGTGGAAGTAGTGGTTCCTGTGGGCGATGGCGGCTGAGCAAGCAGCCGAAAACCAGGGGCAGGAGCGCGACTTAACCCTATATTTCCTTGATGGGATGAAAGCGTCGATTCCAGCTTTAACCCAGGAAGAGACCTCAGAAGCACATTCTTGGACGGGGAGCTTAAAGACTCCATCCCAGGGGACATCGCGGAGGAAATCACGGAACGCGTCCCAGTCAGCTCGTTGATAATAGAACGAAGTTCTAGTGGTAGGAGGTTCTTTATAGGGGAGGAGTTAAAGGAGATGTTAACAGATACTACTGCATGGTCAGAGTTACCAAGTGGGCATAGTTGCGAAGCGCTGCAGGATTCGGGGATGGAGGTAAAGCACAGGTCGAGTAGAGAGGCTTTACTTACCCGGTTGAGGGCAAAACGAGTGGGAAGTTAACTATCTGTGTGAGGGAATGGGAGATTGAAAAATTAAGCGTTTGAATGCCTGCATGGTCAGTAGTAGCATTCTTAAGCCACAGAGTGTGATGGGCGTTAAAGTCTCCAAACACAAAATGTGAGCAAACGGGTGGAGGAGAGAGCCTTGTCTATGTTGTCTGAAATGCTATCAAGTATCTCACAGTCTTGAGAGGATGGAGAGCGGTAAAGGAAGAAGAGATAGCTTACCGCATTGAGGAGAGAGACGGAGACACATGTATGACAGGTCAGGCGATTCAAGAGAGGACTCTCTGGCCAGGGGAGATGTTCCTTGACGTAGACACCAAGACCGTGCATGTGGGTTAGAGAGTCTTTTCTGAGGAGAGGAAGATAGCCGGGGATCGAGAGATCAGAAGAGGGATAGATGAGACAAGGTTTGTCTCGCAGAGAGCCAGTACATCCGGGCCGTTTGCAGTGAGGAAAGATTCAGACTGTAGAAGTTTGTTCTAATGCCCCGGATGTTGGAGAATGAAATGTTGAGGGGTTTAGGTGGTTTCTGAGATGCTGGTTTAGGGTAAATCTTTCGGTTTTTGTAACTCATGTTGGATTTATTTGCAAAGATGAGAAGGCCTGAGGTAAGAGAAAACAGACAGTTTCGACCGTGACGCGGGCAGAGAGGAGTTGGCAAAATCCGCATCATTATGTGGCCTCAGGGCTGCCCACCGGAGGTGACTGCAGGACACCTTTCCACGCGCGACATGGCACTACAAACACCCCGGTATTATACAACTGTTGATCAGAGCAGCCGCTCAAGACGCTACGCAAGAGTTAGGGCTCCTAACTACCAGTCGGAAACAACAACCAGAGAACTGTCAGCCGTGTACCCTCAGAATGAAGAGATGTTGGCACAGACTGCACGTCACGGGAGAAACAGACCTGCACTAATACAGAGGCCGGAGAGAGAAGACAGTACCGGGAACCCCATCCTAGACAAGAAACAAGGTGTAAGCCTCTACTCATGTCCAATAGAAGGGGGAGGAGTGTTGACCGGGCGGTAGAAGAGACTACCTCGCGAAAAACTATTCCCGTCTAAATGCATTGTGGTCTCACTTGTGCAATCCTATAATAAATAAATGCTACTTTTGAATCATATGTCGTCTTGTTCCTACTTTGCGTCTATGAGAATGTTCACATTTTTCAGTTTAATCAATAAGAATAAGTAAATTTTAGAAATATCTTTATCCTGTCCATAAATACAAAGTCTGAAGGGAATATTTGCGATTTTTCATGCATTGTAGACATAAGCAGATAGGAAATAACAGTTGCTACCCAAGGACAATGTTATCAACCATATCCTGCACAGACCAAATAGAATTTGATAAACAAACACGCAAGAATTATACACACGAAGCCTAAAACACAAGACATATACACATGAGGTCTACTTAACCAATGAAAAACAACACAAAACTAAAAAATAACAGAACTTTCTGATGAAGGTTATATAAAAATGAAACATGTTAAATTTATAAACGTTTTTTATTTGTTCTTTATCCTATCTTTTGATCTATATTTGATCCCAACTGATATATATATATATATATATATATATATATATATATATATGCAGGTAAGATGAATACGAATAGAGTACAATTCCAACGTTCGTAACATTTAATGTAAAAAGAGGGCTCAGTATTAAGTAGAGTAATATTCTTTATTTTAAGATATTACATCGAAAGCATGTCAAAATCGCTACACACTTGCAGTTGTGCAGTTGTGTCTCATCAGGCGATTGTAATTTACAATCGCCTGATGAGATGCGTTGTATACGCATCGAAACACGACTGCAATTGTGTAGCGATTTTGACATGCTTTCGGTGTAATATTCAACACACACACACACACACACACACACACACACACACACATATATATATATATATATATATATATATATATATATATATATATATATAAACATAAAACGTTAGGCAGCATATAATTTATATACAAAGAAATAATCATGCATAGAATCAATCAGCAATATTAATGCTATTATTGGCGATATCCATCGCTAGTATTGTATAATATATGCATTAAAATACTGTTAATCCATAGAATGATGTGATCCCCATTTATAAAACTGTTGTCTGTTGTTTCCAGTTTATATTTTTTTTAAAATGCAAGTACTTTCGAATAATCCTTTATTCATCCTCAGGCATATTTTTTTCTCCTTTTAAAATTAAAACTTGGAGACGAAATAATTCCTATAAACATAACACATATTAATTGAACTATATACTTAGTTCATGACATATTAACTGAAAACACTTGTAAAAACAGAATACGTGGATTTATCACATTACAAAAAAGTTCAAATAAAAATTCTCACTTAAAATTTTGAAAAACTTAGCGTTGCGTCTTTGCACGTTCCGATATTGCACATTCTCGATAAAAAACATCTTTCGGTCTACAAACAATTATTTCGTTTCCAAGTTTTAATTTTAAAAGGAAAAAAAATATGCCTGAGGATGAATAAAGGATTATTCGAAAGTACTAGCATTTTAAAAAAATAGAAACTGGAAACAACAGACAACAGTATTTTAATACATACATCATATTCTACTAGCGATGGATATCGCCAATAATAGCATTAATATTGCTGATTGATTCTATGCGTGATTAATTTTTTGTTTATATATATAATCATTCTGACCCGAGAAATCCTATCTAATGAATGCAAAATGCGAAGTCAAATCAACAAAATCGTTTTCAACTTTCTCTGTATTCACAAACTTTTGTTCAAATTCTATATCTGATGTTTCAATGTGATATGACCGTAAGTCTTCTTTCGTATCTAGATTTTATGAATTTAAGCGTAGTACTTGATTAGTGGCAATGTCTCATCATTTTACAGTTTAAATGGCTTGATATAAACGTATGTTCTATGCTAAGTGTTTCTTGTCTCGCACTTCTCGCTTGTGGTACTCTCTTCCGTCTTCTTAGCTTCCAGTCAAGTTTAATCTTCAAAAATTTAAATGCAATGCCAAGTGTTTTCTTCTATTTAAATTAGTGGCTTTATTGTCCTCCTTATTGGGAAATGATTAAATATAGTTGAGTCTATTTGTAAACATTAGTTGTTTATTTACCAAAAGACACTAGTATAAATGATAAATAATAACATTATCTCATAGACTCAAGTATAATTGCGCCTATAGAGAAATTCTGTTCGTTCCCACTTGAGTCCGTAAGCACCTACTGAGTAGGTGGCCACTTTTGGGGTTGGGGGATTTACCCCTAAGCAGGGGATGACGTCGTCGTCAGGGCAAACAGTTAAAAGAGCGAAATTAAACGTCGTTCACGCTGAATATTTTAAGGCATGGGTTGGTAGATATTTTTCATGGAGGGTCGCGTCATTGTCGGTCCTGCGTAAAGTGGGTCGCATCCCAATAACAACACAAGATTAACAACGACAATGTAAGTAACAATCTCACATAAAGCATGTTAGTACATTTATTTGCTTGCCGGTCACATTTTGGGAACAGACCCCTACACGCAATCCATCAGTCTCCCACTGGGTGGAATGCCACTAGTGTTTACCGCTTGTGGCCCGCTGTCGGACCGCCGGCGTGTTCGTCTCGGCAATGCTACTACTGGCGGACCACTAGAGGCCCACCGTTGGCCCGCCGGTAGTTGCCACTAGAGGACCGCTGGCGTTGCCATCGGCGGCACGCAAGCGGGCCACTATAGGCTTGCCTGTATGAGAAATTAGTTTTTCCTTTAATACTGACCAATCCCCAAGCCCCACTCTTCAGCCTCGACCGAGTTCGAGTACGTCGCCTTGTGGGTGGTGAATCGATCTCCACCCTTCAATTCGCCTCCCACAAACGAAGTATTGCTAGCTTCTCGCTAATCCACCGATATTTCCATAGAAGATGTTCGGCCAAGCTACTAAATTTTTTGGTTCCACCAATATAGACCTTAACAGTTAGGACCCGCCATGCTATGTACAAATCATTCGCATTCCTTCCATATTCCATTTGTAAAGAGTAAGTTCCACGCAAACAGCTTATTCACAAGAACTGTTGTAATGTGGAACGAATTACCGAGTGGACGCTCCCATTATCATTAGAATCTTCGCCCTTACAAAATCCTCATTCAGTAAAAAGAATTTACGTCTTAGAAAATTGTTTGTCATAACTACTACTAAAATAATAGCAGATTTATATATAATAAATGCGAATGTTAGTGTGTCACACTTTTTCAATTAAAGGGACACAACTCTGTAACTTTCAATAGCTCATGTTACAAAAATATTGGATTCCAAAATTTTCATTACTGCAATTTTTTTACGTGATTTTTTGCGACGAATTTTTGGTACGATAACAAGTTTTATAACTTGGAAATAAATTTGGGAATAATCGAAATGAAAGTCACTCATGAAATAAAAATAATTGTTTGTACAGAAAGTAAGGATCTATGCATATCAAACTGTCTTTAAATTAAGTGTCGGCAGAAGAATTATCATTGAACTTTTAAAAAGGTAAGCTTATAAATGAATGCAATACTTAAATGTAGCGATCAATTTTGAGTTCTTCTGTAGTGTATTGTTGCCTATTACATACGGCAACAGTATACCTCGTAAAAAGAAATCTCTGCCAACAAAGAAGCAGATTGCAATCAAAAGAACCAAGGCTGCAGCATGGAAAAGAAATTCCAGTGCAAATGAAAACCCAGATCAAACAGCAGCCAGAAGAATTTTCAATGCTGAGAATATGCAATGACTTAGGGACTCTCAAACTCCTGAACAAGCTGAAGGTCCAATCAAGAACCCTCCGCAGCTGATATTTTAAATACCGCCCGATAGATTGGCTTTTAAGCTAGTACTTAATATAAAACAAAATAATAAGCTAAAACTTAAAAGAGGAATTTACTCTATGTTGTGAGGGAGAATATTTCCCTAGAAGTTTGGAAACGGTCGTTAGACGAAAGAAATAAAAATACTCCTACATGAAGAGGATTAGCAGGAGGAGCAGTAGCAGCAATAGCCTTTGCTGAAAACATTCATTCAGGATTAAACATACTCTTCCCTAATTTCTATTCTACATTATGTTTCCTGTACGAAAAGGTAATAAATTTCTTGAACCAATTCCTGTTTTCTATTTTTGTTTATAATAATTCAGTTACAACACACTATTATCTGTAAAAAGTGACATCAGGATTACATCGGAGAAACTCCAAGGAATTTAAATACAATATTATATAAACCCAAAAGAGATCTTTTACCAAACAACACATAAATTGCATTAGTTGCTCACCTAGGTATCTTCACGAGATCGCTAAAAAAAAGAGCATAGCATGATGAAAAAGACGCCAAACTTGACGAAAACAAAATTTTATCGTCTCAATGTTTATATCATTATTGAGAGGGAAGATCAAAGTATTTTTTTAACTATTTTTAAAAACTTTTACTTCTTTTTGGAACATTCTAAATTTTGATTAAAAAAAACCTTGTTTCTCTTTGTGTCACCGGAACTAGTAAAATAACATAAAATTTTAGCGCATTTTTTTTCTTCTGTATGACAGACATTAATTTTAAAAATCTTGCAAAAATAAAAATAATTGTCGGATTTTAATGAAACTTTCAGAAACTATTCACAAATGATGGAACTTATTATAAATATGTTTTTCTTTTTTAAAGTCATGGCATTTTTTTTTCATATCCCCACCTCCCATAACTAATTGTACGAAAACTATAATTTCAATTTTGGGAAGATTAGTGATTATATTAGTTAAAAGCACAAGGCTTTGAGGAAAACACATTTTTTTTTTTTAGTTGGACCACCTCTACCTGAAAATCATCTCTGAATTGTAACATACAAAATTCAATAAAACAAAAATATTTAATTTCAAAAGCTTTTAATTGCTTTTATTAATTTTAATGAACATGGACAATATTGTCTGAAAGCAAAAAGATATTTCAATGAAAAATGAATTTTTAAAACAATTATTTGTTATTTCTGAAATATTTTATTATTTTTACATTATGTTGTTAATTCTTCTAAAATTAGGGAAAAGTTTGTAGAATTTAACAAGTGTTGTTATTAAGTAGATAAATATATATATAAATATAGATATATATAAATATATATAAATATATATATATATATATATATATAAAAATAAATTTACAGATTATAATTTCCAAAGCATCTTACAAACTAACGAACACAAGTATATGAAAAATATAATTTGTGTCAATAATAAGATTGTAAATCAAATCTACGGAAGACCGGAAGTATCATGCGTGCAGTAAAAGAAAAACGTCACATGGATTGAGTTTCTGTCTAATATTTAACTTAAATACTGAATTTTTAATACAATTATTTGTTATTTCTTTAATTATAATAGATTTTTACATTTAAATTGTTAAAATATTATAAAGTTAGTTAAAAGCCGCATTCAGTTTCGTAAATGTCCTTTTGAGTTATAGATTTATTTTTGCGAAACACGTGTGGAGAAGTTTGATTTTTCAATTTTAACTGAGAAACGTGAAAGCTACAAGTATCAGTATCATCTTATGAAATTTAAATTTGTATTTTATGTACACTTATGATAAAATTTAATGAGAAAGGTACCTATAAATTAATTAGATACCTTTCTTATGAAATTCAATCTCACTCTCAACAGTCTTATTTTAATTTATTTATAATATATTTTCCATCAAGCATCGTAAACGTGAAAGCTAAGTACAAAAAAAAAAAATTAGAGCGCTGAAAGTTTTCCTTAAAAATAACGAGGTAAATAACTTGTTCACTTAAATCTAAATAACTTCACATCTCTCCTTCCGTAGAAGGAATTATCCTCACGTAAGCTATCAAAACGTCATGTATGTCTTTCGTCACCTTGACAAGTGATGCGAAAGATTATGACCTGCTTTGTTTTATTTTCAAACTATGTTTTTTTCGGTGCAGAAAAAAGCTAAGTTAAGCTTGGTTCAAAATATTTTAAATAAACATTATAATTTCTGATTTTCTTAAAATAAGTTTTGAAAAAATTATAATTGATTTTTAAAAGAATTTCAAACTGAGATTTTCATTTTTTTTATAAATTAGAAAAATGTTTGGCATGATCGATTATCTGTCAATTTTGCTGACTAAAAAAAGATTTTTAACGAAAATTTTGGACATGCTAGAAACGATTAAAAATGTAAAAAAATACCCACAAATACTTTGATCTTTCCCCTTAATAATAACATAAACATTTAGATGATAATGTTTTGTTTTCGTCAAGTTTGGCGTCTTTTTCGTCATGCTATACTCTTTTTAGCGATCTCATGAAGGTACGAGATTTATCACAATTTTGATTTTAAAAAATGCTATTCGAATTAAAAGATAAAGCAATTTACTGAGACGAAAATGTTTAAAAAGTGTTTTAATTGCTAGATCATCCACAGTAAATTTACATCCAGGTTCTTGCAACGTTTCACCTTTCTTGGCAGATCTATTATCAAAATGTGTGATGTTTAATAAGAAACGTGATGGAAACAAAGAAAACGTATCTAAATGAAAGAAGAAAAAAAATTAAATATATATATATTTTAAATTCAAAATGAACATTTAAAAAGTAATATTTATTGTGTTCTTTTGGGCTGAAGAAAAACATTCAATCCTCAGGCCATTGTTGGCCCACTCCTGTGTTGAGGAAGTGACATTACTATGGCTCTGTACATAGCTTTTTCGTGTTAAAAACGAAAGAACGTCTGTCGTCGGTGACAGGCATTTGTTTACTGCAATTGGCTGGAATGATAACCGGAAAACAGGGAAAATCTCATGACCATGTCAATCACCTCATAGTCACACTTCAAAGCCTTCAGCAATGTACGGAATTTGTGAAAACACACTAGGATTGTTCTATACACACCCAAGCGGAATTTTTCGGCGGATAAAGCGAAATTAGGTTTCAGTTAGTGTAAATATTTTTTCACAATTCGTTTCTCAATTATTTTGATTAATTTTACGATGTTTCGATATTTTCATGTCGTTATTTAATCTCGTAGTCTTCTTTTTCAGACTATAAGTTAGACTCTAAGCCATTGTTAAAAAAGGATAATTAAATATTAGTAGCTTATATTTCATTTTGTTAACATTTAACTTGGTTTGGATGCAGGTAAATATTGGCCGTTTGTATTTGAGTTTATAAGCATGTTGTGTCGGTGGCAGGCAAATATTAGCCATTTTTATTTGAGTTAGTAAGCGTTCACTTGTTTCGGGGATAGGTGAATATCAACCGTCTATATTTGATTCTGTAGAGATTTACTTGGTTCGAGGATAGGTAAATATTGGTCGTTCCTATTTGAGTCTAAACATTTACTTGATAGGCGGTCAAGTTACGTCGCTGATGTCAGGAAAATGTCACACAATCTTTAACGCTTTGGCGATCTGTAAGAAAAAGCTTTCTCATAGTTTTATAGCCGTCCGTCTGCAAAAAGTGATAACAGTTTATATCGCCATTTTCAAACGCCTCGGTCAGCTGTTCTTTTCCCCAGCAGAGGTGCTTGAGAAAAGAAGGAGCGGAACCAGACGAGATGATTGATAAAGAAAGATTCTATGGCATATTTACCAATTTTAGTGTTTACGCCCACGCACCATGGGAAGAGAAAAGAAAAGACAATGTTAATTCAATCAGATGTATTTTGGTTTGACGTCGACAGCGAAGGGATTATTTTCAGTTTTACGTTTGTTGAGCACCGTCTGATGTTATTATGCCATTTCTGATTTTTTTTTTACCTGTGTCCGAATCTATCTATCTATCTATCTATCTATCTATCTATCTATCTATCTATCTATCTATCTATCTATCTATCTTGCATAGTCTATTTATTATCTATCTATCTAGCAAAGTCTATTCATTATCTATCTATCTATCTATCTATCTATCTATCTATCTATCTATCTATCTATCTATAAAGATTACATTCCATATAATTGTATTTGTTTAACATTTTCAAAATGTTTTATTTTTCAATAGGCACGCGTACACCTACATACCTACTTATTTGTATGAATATGCATACTTATACATATAAGTAGGTATGGAGGTGTACATTTGCCTACTGAAAAATAAAACATATATATATATAAATATATATATATATATATATATATATATATATATTCATATATACATTAAACTCTGAACCCAGAGGCAACAGTCTGTTTCATGCTAAAAAAACGCTTAGCACGAAAACAGACTGTTGATGGAGGTGTTGACTTCAGTGTACACTTATGCGTGTGTGTGTGTCTGTGTATTTGCGTGTGTGTGTAATAGAGACACTGTTAAGCCTATATGTTTACATATACATACAATAAAATAAAAAATAAGAAAAACACACCCACATATATTTATGTATGAATCACATATTTGCATGGGCCGTAGGCTAATTATAAAATCTTTTTCACTTTCAGTTCCCTAATTAGTTGTCAATGTCCGTAATCCAGTAATTATTTCTTCATTGATTACAATACATCAGTCGTAGAACGCTCAATAAAAAGTTTTTAAAAATTCGGACACTATGTGTCATCCAACAATAATGTCATTGACCCCCTCCTTGTATATACTTCTGGAGACTTTTTAGTTTTAGAATTATTAAGATAATTTATTAAACTTCATCTCATGTAGTTTAGCTCCCCTTATCGCGCCACAACTAAACTCTAACATAGTAATTTTTGGTGTCTAGAGTGAGAATAACATTGAACAATCATTCGTTCGACTGGTTACCTATTTCTCTACAGAAGGAACTATAAATGATGGAATTGGAAAGTTAAATAATTCAAATTTTAATTGTATGTCGAAGAAAAAAACGAAGACGATTTGATATAATTATTCTACTGGCGACGACAAGCAAACGATGTAAAAAAAATATAGAATAACTTTGGAAAATTAAATATGACTTAAAATTAAAAAAATTAAAAAATTAAAATCGTACTTATAATATCAGCTTGAAGATGCCATTACATATAAAAAGTAGTCGTAAAAGTATAAAATCAATAAACATTGAATTTCTGGAGAATCCGGGCATCGATCCCGGTACCTCTCACATGCTAAGCGAGCGCTCTACCATCTGAGCTAATTCCCCGATGCAGCATTTAGTGGTAACATTTACTATATGAATGAAAGAATATTGAGTGATTGACCTTTATTTTATTTTGATGACCGGCTAAATTCTGAATTGTACTAGCAGTGTCTGATTTTATTTTTTTTAGTAAATATCACCGGCTGATAGTCTAAATAGATGTTATTCAATAAAAAATATTATTATTTATTTACCTTGCTTCACATTAAAAATGCACGTTCGTTAGACATTATTTTTCTCTTTAACCAAATATTGGTAATATTGAAATTATTTTTTTGAAACAATAACTTATTAAAAGAATTATTACTTCCAGACAAATAAATAGAGAAGTTTTTCTTAATATTTTTTTTATGTTTTACTTTTTTTTTTAAAAAAAAAAAAGAAACAGATATGTTTCGAAGCGACATAAAATTGACAATTTTTTAAAGATACTTTTCTGTCTACCAAATATCTCATTACTACGTTTTCGCCTTAAAAACGTATTTTCAATCATAACCAAATAGGTTTTCATTTGGTAACATTCGCAATATGAGGAAAGATAAAAATCATCACAAATCCGCAACACATGCGCACTGACAAAAAAAAAAAAAAAATGATCGTAGCAACAAGCCCTTTGTTTTCCTTGACTCTCCTTTCTTTGACAATAGAAGCATTCAAACAATAAATAAACAATTGGCCTTTTTAATTTCATAGTCTCTCTAAATAAAGGAAACATTGGGAAGGTAGGTAAATGAAAATTCGACGTTTGACATTTAATGTTTATTACAAGGGAATTTTTTTTTAATTCTCCTGCAAATTGGAGAGAGCGAGAGAGAGTGAAAAAGAATGAGAGAGAGAGAAAGAGAGAGAGAGTGGTATGCTGTGACACGAGCGGTGTAGTGTGTCTTGTTTCGACTACAATGACCTGACTCACATCATCCATTTGTTGAGGGCGACAAGACGAGTCGGTGGCTTTTATTGTCGTTGCTAATGGCTTCAAGGGGTGAAAAATTGTTGTTAGTTCTGTTAACTCGTATTGTTCTGTTTTTGTTTTGTTGTGGTTTTTATTTTTTTTGCCTTAAAATGTTGTTGTGCAATTTTGACATTTAAAAAGGCTATTTGCTTCGATGGACGGACGGAGAACTTAGATAGATAGAGAGATAGATAGAGAGATAGATAGAGAGACACGAACACACACACACACACAGAGTAGGCGTAAATAGATGGGAACATAGTAACTTATGAATAGAACGAATATTTTTATGAAAAAATCTCTTTAAAATACTCGGTCTGAAGAGATGAATATAAAAATGTTCAATGAAATAAATTATATAACCCATATAAATTTTTAAATTTTTTCCTTTATTTATCTACATATATATATATATATATATATATATATATATATATATATATATATAGTGATTTTCCAAGCTTTGCTTAGATGTGGTCCAAGGCCGAAATTATCCAGCGATAAATAAATTATATATATATATATATATATATATATATATATATACGGAAATTACAAGAACCTCCAATTAGACAACAAGATCAAAGACATTTTCAATAAACCACCCATAAATGCAATGAAACAATTACCTAACCTATCAGCTATACTCACCTCTACCAAATATCTAAACAATAGAAACCAAACAGGAAATTACAAATGTAACAAACCTCGTTGCTTAGTTTGCAAACATTTAATAATAGCTAATACATTTTCCGTACCCAACACCAATATCAGGATACACCCACCTAACCTCACCTGCGATACCCATAACGTAATCTATTATTTATTCTGCAACTTATGTCCTAATAGTGGATATATTGGTGAGTCTGGAAACAATTTTAGATTTCGTTTTAATAACCATAAACAAACAATACGTCAAAACAAACCTTATTCCCCATAGCTAAACACTACAATCAATCAGGACACACATTAGAAAACTGCAAATGTTTATTAATAGATTCCGATTTTACTTCCACATTCACACGCAGAAAAAAAGAAACATATTGGATTTTAAAATTAAATACACATAAACTAGGGTTGAATAGGGACTTAGGTGTTTTAAATCTTTATAAATATTTCAATAGTTAAGCATTTTTTTTTAGATATAGTAAAAAAAAAAAAAAAAAAAAAAAATTTTTTAAATATTTATGACAGTTAGATTTAAGTTAGGAATATCCGAACAGTGACGTTCCATATCACGTGACGTCCGCGTCTCGCGAAAGACGCTACTTGCTAACAAACAGTAATTTTAATTTATTTGTAACAAACAGTTATTTGTGATGAAAAATTGAGGACAATTTGAAATATCAAATATATATATAAATAAATAAATACTTTCATAAAATAAAACATTTTAATTTTTTATTTGAAACTTTATATATATATATATATATATATATATATATATATATATATATATATATATATAATTTATTTATAAATTACAAGAAATGAATAAGAGGAAAGCATTTAGCATAGGATCTTAATTAAAATTCGAAATGGACAGCAGATTTCGCTACCAGCTCTGCGTTAACTGATTTTCGCAAGGAACTTTTGTGGCATGGAAGTATTCCTCGTGCATTCGACTTCAAGTTTTCTTTCAAAGTCTTGGTTGGTTATTAGACTTGCTCCTTTAAACAACTCCTATGAAAAAAGTGACACGGTTTTAAATCAGTACTCCTGGCTGTCCACTCATACATAAAATAGTGAGTTACATTTTAATCACCCTGTATATAAAAAGTAGACATCGAAGTTAACACCTTGATGCGACAGTCTGTTTCATGCTAAATGCAATCGTTAGGCCTGACGATTTTGTTTAGCATGATGAAACAGCCTGTCGCTTCTGGGTGTTGACTTCAATGTCCACTTTATATTTATTTACGCTCTAGGCCTTTAACCCATAAATATAGCATACCTATCCCACTTTAATCCATAAATATAGCATACCCTAAAACTATTTTTATCATATATGAACAGACGTAGATATATAGAGAAATAGTCGACCTCCCGAATGGTGGGGGCTTGATTCTCGCTTATCTTATCAACATTTGCTATTTTTCTACCCACATTTATATACGTTACAAATTAAATTAAGTATACCTTACTATTGTAGGGTGAAAAATTTTCGCTGATTTTGACGTCATTCTGGGGTCTTTTTTTCGTCCACATTCCGTGAATTTTTTTTGCCCATGCCAAGTCTCGAATGAAAACACTGTTTAAAATTTACTATTTTTATCCATAACGTTGAATAGAATTTTGTAAAAAGAAAAATTGCAAGTTGATGTGAAAAATTGCCACAGAACACTGTTTTTTTTTTTTTTTATTTAAGATGGTATGATCTATTACGACATGTCTCAAATTTGTATTTATTTTCAATTTTTCTAGTTGAATTATTCACTTATTTTCCTTATGATCAATTATTGCATACAATTAGGTTAGAATAAAATTTGTACTTTATATCAGTACTACCTTATGAAAACTGAGATGTAGTAAAGGGGGGTGCTATCATAAGACTGGAGAGAGACACGAAGCTCATGCATCGGCCTTGGATAGATAAATAGCAACACAGATAGATAGATAGATAGATAGATAGATAGATAGATAGATAGATAGATAGATAGATAGATTTTGATTTAAGTGACATAGTGAGACAGAATATTGGAAGGGCATTATTCCGAAAGATCGATACTAGCAAATTATCAGTCCTACCAAGACTTCGAGCCATGAAATACACCGGCCATTCCATAGCCCAGTTCATCATATTTGGCTTAACGATTCTCAATCGTTTCTTTAATCATTGGATTATAAATTCTAACATTTGGTCTTTGAAATTCTACTCTGCTACTCTACTCTATCACCTCCGAATTATTGGACAATTTACTTCCATTTCAAATCTATTTTAAGACTTGAAAACCAAAATTCGTTAAATGATGCTTGATCTGGTGCATACGGGAATGATCTGTGCCCTTCAGTTTCGAATTCTTCAAAACATCTACCAACTTAAAAGCACTCTGAGTCGGTCATTGTCCTGCAAAAGAGAATATATTTCTTCGCTTTTCTTTCAACGTCATAGCAAGTTAGAGTTACAGCAAGTTAAAGTATTATTCTGCGTAAATCGTTTGGCTTATAGGGCTATGGTTTATCCCACTTGGCAAAACCAAAACGCTGCTGGGGTGGTAGGAGGCTCTTTAAGCCTGTAAAAAGACAATCATATTTTCTCACTTCCTCTTTCTAACTTTAGTTTCCAGATGTAGTCGACATCGATAAAGAACACTGCCGACAAGGCGCGTTCGCTTCTTTGGTCCTCTCTTGATTTTTTAACTCTCTCACATACGCATATACACACACGCACATACACATACGTGTCTATCACACATGCTTATTTCACACGCACATACACACACCCATATATATACACACACAAATTCTCAAGGCTAGTTTCATGACTTTTCCTTTTATTTAAATTTTTTACACATATAATACCTTTTGCTAATAATATACATTCACATTTTATTTTTACCCGGACTCACACTGTCCACCAATACTGTTTCCGAGGTAAGTGTTCAAGGAATCCATAAGTATTTACTATATAACGTCCATACATTCATATCAAAAGTGGTGATACCTGCAATCTAATGGTGATCTATTTCTACCCAAATATATTAGTATCCAGCAACAGGGATTTAGGAGGTTATCTGTTCTGGATGAGTTGTTTATTTTACGACAACGCCCGTTCCAATCCTCTATCGGTATAATTGATTTGGGTATTTATTAGCCTTATGTAATGATTAAAAGGAATACAAAATACAAAATAATTTTTTGTATGCACAATATAATCTTTGGTGTAACTGCTTGCCGAGTATTGGGGTCCTCATCAACATTTGCTTTCGTGTGAAATGAGTCCTATGTTGGATTTGAAAATACGTCCTCAGATACCGCTTCGTAGGGTAGAAGAGTTCCGGGGATGAAGAGCTGGTGTTTTTGAATTTTTCCAATTGTTTCTTTCTGCAGCTTCCGTCTCCCAGTAGATAGATAGATAGATAGATAGATAGATAGATAGATAGATAGATAGATGTTGGCGAGTACTGGAGTGCTCATAGACATTTTCCTCTGTGTGAAATGATCCCTATGTTGAACCTAAAGAGACGTCCGCAATCAACCGCATGGTAGGGTAGGGTTCAAGGGATGGAGAGGTCTCTTTGGGCTCACTTCCTCTCTTCCATTTTCCTTCTGGTGTATAGGAAGGATATTCTTTTTCCGTGAATTGTTCTCCATTTGGTTCTATCTGTAGCTTTCCTCTCCCAGTTGATCGGATCAATTTCTGTCCTCGGCAAGGTGTTTTTGAGCTGATCCTTGAATCGACGACGTGGGGCTCTACGTGGGCTTTTGTCTGATGCGAACTCCGAGAAGAGGATTTGTTTGGGTAGGCGCATGTGTAGCATTT
>CAHIKZ030004041.1:670000-687500 GCA_903632075.3 Acanthosepion pharaonis | reverse complement strand
TATCTATATTTTTACACATATAATATTACCCGATCTTTCATATTTATGGCAAAACATATAAGTACCTATCTAATTGTACATCTCCACACTCACAAAAAAAAACAAAAAAAAACTGGTATGCTTCTTTTTCCGTATAAAAACATATACATGTACATATCAACAGGTGTCTCAGTGTGCAAATACATTATCATAGTTATATACATATAGTCATGTGTTAGCGTTCACGTGTGCATAGTAATATTTCTAAAAACAAAGGGAATATAAAATATTCAAAATTGCTGTTCCTATATGATTATTTCTTAGTGTACTTGCTTAGGTTTAGGTTGTTTTTGTGCCGGCATTTAAAAACTAGTTCATTGTGTCTATTTAGTAGTATGTCTGGATCTTTATGTTTGATTATGAAGATTTTCTCCTTCAAACATAAGTTGCATCTGTCTCTGAAGTTTTTGGGAGTTCTGGCTCTTGATATTATTCTCCACTTTATTTGTGGTGTTAGGCCACTCTCCAACAAAAACCAATAATGATTTGATAGTGCTGTTTGTGTTTTTTTACATTTATTTTTGAAGGGTTGGCGATGGTTGTATAGTCGGTGTTTCCAATCTCCCGCTGATATTCCAATGTATATCTTTTTCTCTTCAACCTTTTCTGTGGGGAAAATTGTTGCTTCATATATTGTGTTCTCTGCCATGCATATTCCTTCAACTGGGCACTCTGATCCTGTCCTGCAGTTGCATGTTGATTTTTCCATTCGTGTTGTATCCTGATTTTGTCTTAGATTATCCTGAAGGTCTCTTAAAATTTTACTGTTGTTGAGCTAATAATTCTTTCCATATTGTTCATGCAAGAATAGCTAATCTTTAGATTCATCTTGTTGAATATTTTTTTCAGAGATGCATTTTTGCTAAAGAGTTTTTCTATCAGTTTTATGAAGTATTTACCTATATTAATATTGGAGAGGTTACAAAAAGGTGGGTTGAACCATATAATTTTCCTTTTCCTATTTTTGGGTTTAGTGGATTTTTTACTTACTGACTTATCTATGTAATTTAGTGTTTGCTTAAAATTGCTTTTTAACAGGGCTTTATTGTATTCCCATTTATTCTGGTTAAAAATGGTTTTACTGGTGGAAAGTTTATTTATTCTAGCATTTACTGTATTTGGGATTTGTTTAATTATTGATTTCGGGTGATATTTATATATATGGGTGATTGGTTTTCCTTTTGGAAGGGTTTATAAGTATTATTGTTCAGATTAAATGTAACGTCTAGGAAGTTTACTATTTTTTAAGTTGAAGAAATCTCGATTCTAAATCCTAGAAATTTGAAGGCCCTAATTATTTTCTTTTTTTAGTTGGGATGTTAACGGACCATTAGTATTAGGTACAGCAACTAACCCGTCATCTCTGTATAGTCCTATATTTTGAGGGTCAAGGTATCTACTTAGGATATCTAAAATGTATATACCTATTAGGTCTGCTATTTCGCTGAATCAAAAGATCCCATTGGGACATCAAAATTGTCTCTATCTTTTTTAATCCAAGTAGTGTTGTTCAGTTTTAGTATGGACTGTCTAGAGTCCATTATGATTTTTATTTTTTCGTCAGTAATGTCAGTGTGGATTCTGGCAAAACTTAAGCTATTTTCTAATAATTCTTTAGAGATTGAGGGGTAGAAATCGATGATATCAAGTTGTATAAAAGTAGTATTATTTTTATTCTTTATTTTTTGGAACCAGTTAATGGTGTCTGATGAATCTTTCCAAAGGTTTAACGGGTATTTTTTAATTATAGATGTGTTTATTCTTTTAGGATGTTTTTAGAAATTATTCCTAATTCTGATTTGGAGGGATTTATTAGTCTGGACTGTACATTATTCTGAAAGTTAGGTTTATGGTCTTTAAAAAGTAGGTAGGCGTCTTTTAGATGAGTTGTACCCATTCTAGAGACGAGACGCGTTAAATTTGAGCAACATCCATCCGACACACTGGGGTTAAAATAGGAAACTAAAATGATACATATGACACACTCATATCCTCTCTCCCACCTCACTTCCTCACTTCGTTAACTTTGCGTATACTTGATGAGGTCCGTAAAAAACGTGTGAATTTCTTTTTCATTTTCATTTCAGCTTTTGGAAGTAAAGTCTGATGATCCAGAACCCTGTTAAAGGGGTTATGGTGAAATAGCTTATTACATGGAATCTTAACGTGGTCTGTCTTTTATTCAAATATATATATATATATATATATATATATATATATGAAGGAATGTTCCCAGCGAGGATGTCCTCATCTGCGTACTGCTACCTCTTGGAGCAAAAGAAAGAGGAAATATTTGTCTTTTTATATAAATTTAACAGCGCCACCTAATGGGAGTTTGGTGAAGCCAAATGGGGAAACCTAAAATATATAATGAGCATGCGCCCAGAAAGAAAGTTCTTTAAAAAAAATGAAGAGATTACCTTCCAAAGGAAGGAATACAATTGCAATATATAGAATACTAAAAATTCAAAATGAATGACCTTCAATTGAGGTCCATAGGGTAAAAATCATTTACAGGAGTTGCAGAGATTTTAATTACTACACAGGCGTATTAAACTAGAAGCAAAAGTAAAAAATGCTATGAACGCTACATTATTGGGGACCCCGCCTTAAATATTTTCCAGCTGTCTGGCGAAATCGGCACCTTACGATCTGTTCATCTTAATATCTCCATATCAGGGGAGATTCATTTTTAATTATTCATTTCAAGTAACATTATATCGAGGTCGTTAGACCTACAGAAATATCGCGTTAGAATGATTTGCCTCATATTTCTCTGGGTTTGTTTATCATGTTGTTAGAAGTTAAATATTTTTACCTGTTTTATAAGCTCTGTCACTATCCGAGTAAATGATTTATGATTTAATATTTATTTAGTTTGGTGGAGAATTCCTTTCTAACATATGCTACAAGCCTCGCATTAGCTTAATCCAACCCTGACTTACTACCTACTCATAGGATGTGCGGTGGATTGTAATAAATAACAACTCAAAATGAGAAATCGGCAAGCCGGGTAAGAATTCCAGTCGAGTTTGTTGCATTCACTTTCGCATAAATACTTTTAGGGCAGTAACGAGCCCATCTATTTTTTTACCCAGCTATGGGTTGAATAGCAGGACAGACTGAATTCTATAGCCTTGGTTGGCAGCCGGTCTACCACAGAAAGAGACGGCAGCCTACTGGGGGGATCTTTTATCTAGTCCCAGTGATTAGCTAAGCTACACATAGATGTGGCACAAGGCAGAATATATGACGTATATAGTGAGAATCGAACTCACTATTCAGTCGTAATTGTTCTACCAAGACAAGCTCGTTAACCATTACACCACATTAAGATGTCCTATGATTTTCTAAGCTACACGAATCGAAAGAAACATAATTACCCAAACATGTATCACGTATGAAACTTAACTGACATAGGTACTTATATTTCAAAGTACATTTACGTATAAAGAGATAAAAGATTTATGCTTAGATAAGCATCGGACCCACATAGTCTGTCAGAGCGCTGTCCCCGGACATCTGGTTCGTTTGGCCAGCGAATGTGAACAGAGAGAAAATTTGATTTCTGTTTCAATTGGCTGCAAAAACGCCTGGGTTTTAATAACTGGCAGTGGTGTAAGAATTTTTCTTAATATTCAATAAACATTTCAATTATAATGGCATCGGAAAATCATTTAAAGATTCAAAAAGTCAAAGTTAATAAATGGGGTGGTATGTCTAAAATCCAGATAAGTGTTGATGTCATGTTTACCAATAGTAATGAAGAGGGAGAAAGTTTATATATTGTTAATTTTGGAACTAGACTGATCGTCCGTCCAATTGAATGGAGCAGAACACATGTTAGTCTTGTAGTAATAACAACAAATAAATCACTAAATAATCACTAAATCTTAGTACTAAACTATGTAGGAGTATGAAGCCAAAATCATAAATAATTAATAATAAAAGAAAAATTAAAAGTTAAGTAATAAAATTACTTGAAAATATAGATAAGAAAGATAATTAACAACAAATAAAGAAAAATTTAAATTATTAAAAAATATTTAAATAAATATGAAAACTCTCATCATGCACCTGAACAGGCGTTTTTGCCACAGATTTCAACAGAAATCAAATTTTCTCACTCTTCACCTTCGGCGGACAAACGAAGCAGATGTCCGGGGTCAGCGCTCTGACAGATCACGTGGGTCCGACCAGATAAGCATAAATCTTTTATCTCTGTAATATACAAACATTTCTGAAATATATGCTAAAGCATCATCAGTACAACTTCACAACACTTTTAACTTTTCTAAAATCTCTTTCTTCAAGCGAATTTTATTTTTCGATTTTTTGCCAATTTGTTATTTTTTTATTTTTTATTTTTTATTTTTATTTTTTGCTGATCTCCATTCAACCTGTTCACATCGACCAATATTGCTTTCCCATCACTTTAAAACTTTAGAATTCCTTGTTTCTCTTTGAAGATTATATTTTTTACATGCGAATCTTTACATATCTGAAATTTACAAAATGGATACCAATAAATAGACAATTACATATACAGTGTGTAGCAGAATTAACTATTTCAATGAAATTCGATAAAAAAAAGAAAAGAAAAAAAGAAAAGAAAACTAACACAATTTTGCGTTTATTAGTTAATTATGATACAAAACAAATAGATTTATAAATTTTACATCAACACGTTGTTGAAATTTTTCAACGTGTGCCCCGTCTGTATCCTTGCAAATTTCAAATTTATCCTTAGCGTTGCGAAACACATTTTGAAGCATTTCAGGAGTTCTCTCCTGCACTGCTAACGGAATGCGTTCTTTAAACTCAGCTCAACTATTGATCTTTCGCTGCATAAACCTTTGTTTTTATGGAACCACATGCAAAGAAATCGAGGTGTGTGTGTGTGTGGGGGGGGGTACAACAATGCATTCTTGTGTATATATTATTAATAGGGTTCTGAAATGGAATGAAAATAAAGTTAGAAAGAAAATTAGAAATTTATACATTTCAAACACATTAAACATTAAAAATTCAACACATTAAACACATTAAACATTAAACACATTAAACATTAAACGCAATAAACACATTAAACACATTAAACACATTAAAGATGATGAATAGAAATAAAAGTGAGTATTCAAAAAAATTATCCGATTTCACTGAAATAGAAAGTTAATTCTGGGAGAGCCTGTATTTATTCACAAACTGAAGGACAGCCTTCTAGTTGTATTATATATAATATCAAATGTTACAATTATTTATAATATCAAACAGACAGCTACTGACAATTTTACAAATATCGGCTGATTCGTACCAATATCATTGCAAGTATACCAACTGGCATCGTAAAATCTGACATCGTACTCATGCACACACACACACACACACACACACACACACACACAATAATATATAAAATGAAAAGTTAACTTACCTTGTTTCTACTCCGAGTTTCGCCGAGATTACTTCCCCTCTTCAGGAGTAAAACAGAATTTATTGTAAGAATTCTAAGTTTCCTTAAATTTATGACGTCAACTTATTTGAAACTGTTTATCTCATATAAATTTAAAAGTTATCATATAGATTTAAAAAAAAAAATTAACAATTGTAATTTAAAAAAGAATGAAAACAATTCTTGCACAATTTCATTATTAATCGAAAAAATAAGTTAATAATAGTGTCGATAATATATTTTATTCATAAAAGCAATTAAAAACATTTTAATTAAATAATATCTTAGTTTTATAGCATTTTTTATTTTACGATTTAGAGCAGATTTTCGGTAAATGACCATAAACATTTCATAAATTAAATTCTCCTAGGACTTGTCCTTATAACAAATATAAACATTAAACGCTACAAAAAAGAATTTCTCGAAATTTCATAAAATTAATTTAGTCTGGTGTAACAAATGTAAAAAGGAAATGTTTAAAAAATAATCACTTCAGATATTGAAGAACATATGATGAAAAAATAACCGAAACTTAATAAAAAGAGTTTCATCGTCAAAATTATAGTGTTATTATTAAGAGGAAAAAAACAAATGATTTTTAATGAAAAAGTTAAATTTTAAAATACATTTTAGACCCTTCAAAATTTTGGTTAGAAATCCTATTTTTCTGGTGTCAAAGTGGGTCAATAAATTAGTATGGAGAATTTGAACATCGTTTTCCAGTGAAAAGAACATAGATTTTTAAATTCTTCCCAAAATCTGATAATTGTAAGATTTTAACAAAAGTTTCAGGAATTATTCCCAAAATGAATAAAATTATTTTAGAAAAGTTTCCTTTCTAGAAAATCTTGGTAAAAATATATTTTTTAAAACTATTTTAGAACCTATTACCGACCAATTATTTAATTTTATTAAATACTACTTTAAAAGTTGCTCTCTGTGCGAACTTTTAAGCTACGTCCTGTGGAGGGCTAATTGGGATTCCCGCCCAAAACTAAAGGGACTTCCGGTCCAGCTTAGAAAACAGCAATGATAATTTTGAAGAAATAACTTTGAATTCCTCAATTCACCCCGTGGAACTTCAAAACCCCATTAACTCTGATTCGGGATATGAGTCCAATTCCGACCAAAAGACCGATTTGTGCTAAAACTCCGATTTAGGCCGAAATTCCAATTCAGGCCGAATATTGAGTTCTTCAAATCACAGACTCTGCAGAACCTCAGGTCACGAAACCTCTCACTTTAACTCTGATTCCTTGGCATTTTGAAGAAATTAAATTAATTTTCTCAGTTCACAAAGATTTGGAGATATTTTAAACTGAATTTAAATAAAAAAAAAATGTTTCATTCATAAAGTTTTTGTTACTTTAAACTCAATATAAATTAAAATCTTGTAAAATCACTAATTTATTTTTTCATTTATTTTAAAATTTGAATGTTTAACTGTTCCCTCCTCATACAGACACAAATCGCAATGCTTGATGTTCAAGCACCAGATGAACGGCTAATATTCAATCCTGGGACTATCCAGATTCCAAAAAGAAAAAAATAATATATCTATGTAGAGCAAGTGTAGCTAGAGTTAGAAGGGTTTCAGACACACGGATGGACAGACAGAATTTGCCGCTTTTTTCTTTAGATTATTGAGTAATATTTGTTTAAATTTAGGTTAATTAAACTTTAAATCTGCTAAAGAAGAAGAGATTTTTTTTTTAATTTTTGAAACATTTCTTTAATAAAAAGAATTACGTCGTGTCAAAACATTTGTCAATATGAACGATTTTAACGATTTTACTGATAATCAGAAAAAAATCATTTCAAACAATGTAAATTCAATTTGAAATACAGCAAAATATTTGGCTCATTGGAAATATTAAATTCAATCTATTAGCTTGAAATTCAAACTAAAATAAAAGCTTCAAGAAAGATATTTCATTTTTAAAATGCATTTTAAATTAAACCTAAGGTATCGATTTTTTGGCGGTACCTGTATTCACTCAGACGCCATTGTTCGTATTAAGTTCTCCGAAATTTGATTTTTAAATTTTCCCCTAGTTAAATTTGTTTTCATTTAATTAATAAATATTTTTTTTATTTCAAAGTAGATAGATAGAAAGTGGCTGATATATATATATATATATATATATATATATATATATATATATATATATATATATATATATATATATATAATATATATATATATATATATATATATATATATAAATCTTAAGTATAAGAAACTGTGCTCGCTGAAAACCTTCGGTGTCTTGATTTGAAAATAAACAAGCCAATAACAAAGGGAAAAAAAGGTATAAAAAAAGAAAGAACCAAGAACATGTACGTTAACCGAAAATAATTGTCCAGCATACGAGTTCAAGGCCCAAAGAAAAAAACCGATGCAAGTACTCAAAACAACTAAATAAAGTGCTCAATACAGTGAGTAGAGCAGACCCAACTAACTATATATATATATATATATATATATATATATATATATATATATATATATATATATATATATATATATATATATATATATATATATCTGTGTGTGTGTGTGTAAATAGATTTTCAAATGTGTAACGAGAACGAAAAAGAATATAAATTCAAACGTTCATAGCATTAATTTAAAAGAGGGCTCAAAGCCAATTTGTAACATTTTTAATATAGAGAAATGGAGAAAGATATATGAAAAGTCTGAGGGATTATATAATTGTACCTTATTCAATCATAGTGATTGATAAAGTCTCCCGCAGAAAAAAAAAAAAAAATTAATTAGCTTTTGTAAGTGGAGAATCCGGGCATCGATCCCGGTACCTCTCGCATGCTAAGCGAGCGCTCTACCATCTGAGCTAATTCCCCCCTGTTAGCTGATGATCTTCTAGTGTAAGATATTCGACTACAATGAATTTTGGTGCTAGACTCAGACAATACATCAGGTGCAACTCTATTTTTTTCTGTCTGTATGTCTATCTGTCTATCTAACTGTAGTTCTTCTCTGTCTCTCTGTCTATCTCTCTCTCTCTCTCTCTCTCACACACACACACACACACACACACACACACACACAAGTTTACTAAAAGGTACCGCAGCCTTTTTGGCGTTATTCTCTCTATAAACTAATCATGGGAAAGTAAGCGAGTGAAAACTTCAGAGTCAAAAAAGGGAAGTAGCGTCAAGACAAAAAACAGGGAAAACTGGGTTCGTGCTTTTTTGAGGACATTATTAGAATAGCTAATCAAGCAGACACAAATGAATATCGATCCTAGTTTGTTGTTTCTATTTGCCGTTATGTTTGTAAATGGATACAATGCATCATTTTTTCCTCGGGATAATCGTGGCTCTCCACTGCTTCCTATCCCTTTTAGCTCTAAGCACTGTCTCTCTATTTACTATCCCTCTTTTTCGTCGCTCTGGCAATCATTCACAAAAATTCCTTGGATGGCTTACTCGGCGTTTCGCTCTGCTCCTCCTGCCTTCAATATGTCCCGTAAGTGTTAAATTCTCCAGGCCCCCTTTCCTTATTATGTGTCACAGATATTTCTACTAAAAACACCTTGAATTAATTGCTGCATATACCACAAGGAAAGTCGGTTCTCTGTGTCGCGCCAGAAGGTATTTTCTCGTCTGAGTCCATCCTTCACATCCAGAAAAATACCATTTGTCCATGCATGGAATACTGTTGCCATACATGGTCTAGTGCTCCCGCTGTTCGGCTCCAGGTTCTCAACAAAATAGAAAGACGGATACGCAATATAATCGGTCCTGACTTGAGGTCTCGACTGCAGTCACTTTCTCACCGACGTAATGTGGCTTCCCTTTGTCTTTTCTATAAATATTTTCATGGCATCGGCTCTGATGAGCTACTTTCACTTGTGTCTCGACTGCATGAATTTAAGCGTGCTACTAGGTTGGCATCTTGGTCCCAACCTTTTACTGTCGAAACGGTTAATTGTAACCACCTCTTCTACTCCAATAGCTTCTTCTCTCGCACTTCCCGACAGTGGAACTCCCTTCCTCTTACTTCCTTCCCTGATAATTATAATCTTCAAAAATTTAAATGTAATGTCAATCGACATCTTCTGTTGCCTTTTTTTATCCTTCTCTGTTTGTCTTTTTATCATTTCCTCAAGTCCCCCCAACCCCATACCCAATCTTTCCTCTTATTTTCACTCTTTGTAACCAACCCCTTGCGTACTAGTGACACTCCCGCCTTGATTGGGGTGAAATGCTAGAAAAAAAAAAGGATTTACCTAAAGAAAAACACAACCATATAAGTGGGAGCTTCTACATAATTTATATCATTCTTATATAACAATGACATATATAACATTTTATTGATAGAATTTATAATATAATATATGAATGTATTTGTTAAATTATTTTATATAATTTTTATAGATATTTCTTCAGTCAGTTATGTGCCATGCGTAATACACGCTTAGGCGATCATGTATCTTTCGATACATGACTGACGAAGCAGATTTTTTCCCGCGGTAGGTTGCCATTTCTTTCTGCGTTAGACCAGTTGCCATCCAAGGCTATAGAACCCGGTCTGCTCTGCTATTTACCCATAGCTGGTGGGAGAAGAAGAGGATTCATACTTTTCCCAAGGGTATTATCACATAAGTGAATTTAGTGGATTCGACTGGAATTCGAACTCGGCTCTCCGACTTCTCAATCCGAGCCACTATCCATTACTCTTAAAATTAGTTATTATCAGAGCATGGTTCTAGTGAGAATCTATGATATGGGACCAGCCAACTTTATTATATCTCAAGTTTTATAAGATAGTTTCAGTTCAGTTATGTCCTATGCGTGACACACGTTTAGGCGATCATGTATCTTTCGATATATGATTAACGTGGCAGTAGGTTGCCATTTCTTTCTGCGGTAGACCAGTTGCCATCCAAGACTATAGAAGCCGTTCTGTCTTGCTATTTACCCATAGCTGGGATGGGGGATAAGAAGAGAATTTATATCTTTCCCAAGGTATAAATCACGTAAGTGAATGTAATGAATTCGACTGGAATTCGAACTTGGCTCTCCGATTCCTCAATCCGAGCCACTATCCATTACTTCACCGTGCCTCCTCCTATTGTACATATGTACAGTTCCCAATTGAACTAGTTTAAACAACAATGATTGAAAAGCATCTGGTCTATTGGAAGAATGTCATCTTCCATCAGGACAATAGCAGACTTCACGTCTTTTTGTTGGTACAGCTTGACTCGGATTTCCTCCTCAACCTGCCTACCCACCTAAACTTTTATCTTTGGATTACCACTTCTTTTGATTACTATAAAATTCTCTTATTCGAAAATGTTACAATTCTCTGAAAGCCTGTAAAAATCATTCAGATGTCTTCATTACAAGAAAGATGCCAGATTATAGGAGGATAGAACCATGAAGTTACTTCAAATGAGGCGAAACTTCAGTCAGTCAGTTATGCGCCATGCGTAATACACGCTTAAGCGATCATGTATCTTTCGATACATGACTGACGAGGTAGATTTTTTCAGCGGTAGTTTCTTTTCTTTTTCTCTTTGCTTCATTACCAGTTCCTTCTTGTTTTTCTTTTTCCTATTAACTCCTCTCTTGCTCTTTGTCTTTTCATTCATCCGCCGTCTCTTCTCTTCTACTTCTTCCTCATTTCCCCCTCTCACTTCTATCTATTGTTCTTTCTTTCTTTCTTTCTTTCTTTCTTTCTTTCTTTCTTTCTTTCTTTCTTTCTTTACGTCCACTTTGTTCTCTACTTTTTCATCTTTTTGTCTTTGTTCACCGTCCCTCTACCGTTTTCAACTTCTACCTTCTCCTCCAACTTCTCTTCTTTTGTAGTTTCTTTCTTCTATCTACTTTTCACCTCTTCTTTTTCTTTCTTTCTTTCTTTCTTTCTTTCTTTCTTTCTTTCGTCGTATTTTTTCGTCTCCTTTTCACCCAAATCACCTTTCCCTTTTCAATATAAGAGTAAATCTATTATGTCTTCGTCATGAGCCTACTTTCTCGTAAAAAAAATGTCTTCCAGAATCCAGGCACGCCCAATGGAATCCTGGGAATGCACCTCTTTATCACGTGGCGTTCAACTGGATATAAAAAAAAAAGGAAAAAAAATAACACGTACCACTCGACAACTTAGCCCGCCATCGACGTCTCTTCTTTTTAACTAAACGGACAAAATAGTTGACAAAAGACTAAAGAACCCAAAAAGTTGCACCATCGCCGAATGGAAACAGAAATTGGTCGCAAGAAAACAAGAGGGAAACGTGATTGTCTACACCTCAGCCTCTTCTTTACTCACAGATAAGACGCCTAATTTATAAAAGGTTTTGGATCAGACGCGTAGTTTATAAAACGACTTGGAGTCGAGCACGCGTGGAAGATCTGTTATTCCGAATACAAACAAACTAAATGTCGGCAAATACGACACACACACACACACACACACACACACACATACACATATATATATATATATATATATATATATATATATATATATATATATATATATACGTGCGATGGCTAAATTGTTGTCTAACGCAACAATGAAAATAACACTAAGATCTCATTTTAACAGATATATTTACCAACATTAAATTTGTTCAATAAAATCGCCATTAGTTTCAACCACGGCCTACAGAAGACTTCGGAATCTTCTGCAACTCTTCTGGACGGTCTCCTTGTTTAAGTTAGTGAATGCTGCCATAATCCTTACCTTCATTTTATCTTTGGCGTTACAAGTTTTGTTGATATCACGCTCAATTGTGCCACACACATAATAATCAAGGGGGTTGCAGTCTGGGGAGTTAGGTGGCCAGATGTAAGAGGGTGATGTGGTCGTAGAAATTGTCTAACAGGGTTATCCTTCTTATGATAATGGTGTAGAGTCCTGTTACCAGATATATTTTATTCTAGCAGCCCTCTTCTTGACCAAGGGCAGCTTTATCTCCTTAAGGCACTTGATGTTGGCCTCCGTGTTGAGTGTGAGGCCCTGTGGGAAGATGAATAGAGGCATCTTTAGTGATAACTTTTCTAATCACCATTAGACTCATTCAACTCTTTTCCGAATCATCTGCACTGTTCTCAGATTGACACACAAACACTCCGAAATGTTCGTATTGGAGCTTCCGGCGCGAATGCCAAGCAGTATAGCATGCAGTTAACAAATTTCTGGCCGGGCGAATAGCATCATGATGCTCTTTTTCTCACAGACGATGCACAGCTGACTCTACTATACTGTGCAGTTGTCAAAATCAAAAACAAATAACGCGCACGTAATATATAATATGACGATAATTTATCCATCGCACCCTCTGTGTGTGTGTGTGTATATATATATATATATATATATATATATATATATATATATATATAGTAATCGCGGTGACAAGGGAATAACGATGGCTGAAAATGTGAAAACTAATCATGTCCAGCTCACATAAATGCACAATAATACAGGCACAAACAAATATATATATATATATATATATATATATATATATATATATATATATATATATATATATATATATACACTTTTGACCTTTTGACTCCCTGAGCAATGTTTATTCTATATTATTATTAGGGAATGTCTTTAATGTTTACTTCAAATATTGCATTGTTTTTTGTTGACATATTTTGTATTTTTTTATAATTTTCTTTTCGAATTTATTTCTTTATAACATCTTAAATCATTATAAAAAGTAAATAATAAATATTGCATTGTATTTGGTTAGTATATTGTTATAATCTTGTAAATGAACATTGTCGAAGGAGTCAAAAGCGTATACAGTAATAGCGGTGTCAAGGGAATAACTCTTCATATGGCACACCGTTTTCTTGCGGACATGAAGATTAAACATTGCCCAAACTATTATAACAAGAAAGTTAAGAATTAAATGTCATATCCCTAATATTTTAAATGGGGTGTATGGAAATCCCACGGTGTTAATTTTGTGACAGTATAGAGGATTAAGGAGATAAGTCAATCAAAATAATGTTTTAAAATATACTATTATATATTCAAGCCATTTTTTGGCGTAAATCTTCATTCTTTTGGTGGGTAGGGTTGATGCGGGTGAAATACAGATATTTTTTAGACTTGCTTTATTATAAGAAGTAGTAATTTGACAAGTTTTGTTTTCCATATTGATAGTTTTCGTTCAGCCAGACAGGTTTTTTCCTCTTGAAATTCTGGCGTTTCGTATATATTTTTTTATTATGTCCTGTGTGGGAGTAAGTTAAATTCAATGTATATTTACATTTAATATTTTCTATTCTTTTCTTCTTTTTTTTTTTATCTCAAGACCACATAAGTTCTCGCACCAAGATCAACGCTGGATCTCCTGAATTCGCCGTCATCAAAGTTTGGACGATAAGAATGAACACAAGGAAACAAGCAAAAAAGAAAAATGTGTGTCAGCATTAATAACAATGACTATAAATGGTGAGCCTTTGTCATTCTTAGAGTTTTCTTTTACTGTGGTTGCTACAGTATCACTTAAGAGGTGTGTCGGTGATTGCGTCTAGGCATAAAGGGGAAACGTCGATAAATGAGGTTGCGGGGGCGGAAAAGAAAGAAAGAAAGAAAGAAAGAAAGAAAGAAAGAAAGAAAGAAAAAAGAAACGAGATATTTCATTAATGAAGAATGTTAAAAAAAAGACGAAAGGAAGGAAAAAAGCGAATCGAAAGATGTCTTAAAAGCGTAATGAGTTACTCTCGTTGATGTTAGCATTAGCCATGCTGATGGAAGGCAAAAACAATTAAAAGAGAGCAGTTTCATTTTGTAGGCGTTAAAATTAACAAGGTATTTCTTGCCCCAGTTAACAACAGATTGTAGGTTATTTTTTTAGATCAGCTGTCAATTTGTCCTTATTGAAATGATCAGACTTACTATTACGACAGAAAGTAAATAGTTTTCATTTCCCAAGTACAACTTTGTATAAATACTTATATTAATGAACAACATATAGTTTTGTATTACTTGCATCCCTGAAGATGATCTTGAAAAAAGATCGAAAGTACTTGTGAAATGAAAATGAGAATTTTAAACAGCTATAGCACATTTCTCTCATCTT
Source organism: Acanthosepion pharaonis (assembly GCA_903632075.3). Taxonomy (NCBI): domain Eukaryota; kingdom Metazoa; phylum Mollusca; class Cephalopoda; order Sepiida; family Sepiidae; genus Acanthosepion; species Acanthosepion pharaonis. The sequence continues at coordinate 672,929 of CAHIKZ030004041.1, read as the reverse complement.
TTAACATCAATACACGGAAGGTTATTTGTGAGTATGAACGAATTTTATTAAAAATTAGCAGACATAATGTCTGTAATTTATTCAATCACACACACACACACACACACACACACACACACACACACACACACACACACACACACACACACATATATATATATATATATATATATATATATATATAATACTAACTGCTAATTGGCAGGGATAATTCCAAAGAGGACATTAATCCAATGTGAAGTTAATGTAAGTAACAGAGCAATGTAATAATAATAAGTAATGACAATCCTTAAAAATCCATTTCGGTTATAATTTATTTCATGAATATATTTAAATGTTTACATATATTCATGAAATAAATTATAACGAAATGGATTTTTAAGGATTGTCTTTACTTTTTATCATATATATATATATATATATATATATATATATATATATATATATATATATATATATATGATAAGCAAATATAAATGGATATAAATCCGACAGAATTTAAAATTTTCATTTATCTGTTTTGGATAAGACTTATTTTTATGTCCATCGTTTTCGTGATGTTATACTGATTATGTTAATTGTATTTTTAATGAATATTGACCTGAAGAAGGTTATTAAACCGAAACGTCAGACGTCGACATTTCATTCATATTAAAACAACATAATCGCATTTAAAATTTCATATGTAACTAAAATGTATATCTGTAAAAGGACAATATGAATAAAGACAAAAGGAAAACTTATCTTAGCTGACATGTTTCGTATTCATGTTTTACATCATAAAATTTAAAAATCGCACTGCACATAAGTCTAGAGTTTTTCATTTCACAAGTAAAAAAAAAAATAATTTTCAGATGGACACAACAATTTTATCTTAGAAAAATGATGAGCACAACAATTTTGTCTTAGGAAAAACAAAACCCTGATGATGACATTGCGCTAATGTCGAAAGTACAATAAAATGAATATATATCAACATGGCAACTTTCTTTCATCCTTTAATAAGGATACTAAGAAACTTGTCTGTAAATTTGTGAGGATCCTATTAAGAATAAGTAGATAAAAATGGTCTAAATTATTTAATGTGACATGTCTGAACACTCACACACACACACACACAATCATATATATTCCGTCTTTTCGTCTACCGAAATCTATTTATATACTTCATATGTGAATAAAACCTGAAGGTTCCAGTAAAATCTGACAACAATTTGATTTTTGCAAGAAATTCCAAATCAATGTATTTTTCACCGAAAAAAAAAAACAAAACAAAAAAACGATAAAATTTCCTATGGTAATCTTTGTTGTAAATCAACAATCCCCCCACCCCTGCTGATGAAAAAAAAAGAAAGATTTTTAACTAAAATTTCGAACGTTCTAAAAAAAAGATCAAAATATATAATTTAATGATAAAAAAAAAACTACGTTGGTCTCCCTCTCTTAATAATAACAGATTTTGACGATAAATTTTTTTTCCATCATGATATCCTAATTTTATATATATAAAATTAAATAGCAGGTTCGATTGTGCTTAGTTTATATATTAGTAAAACATCATTTATATAGCGAACTAGCTTTAAAGGCGCCTTATTGAGAGGCATTTATTTAAGCTAGCTCATGTGGGGGCTCTTGATTGGCCCTTCATTACAATATTACATTACAGTAAGTAATGTTTTTAATTTGATTACGGAGTCAGCCTGATTCCAAAATGGTATGATATGTTGAGCTACGGCCTCAAGGAGTAAAGTTGAAAGTGTTACAGTGACACACTGACATTCGTATTTATTCAACATTGTATTATTATCATAATTTGAAATGTGTCTGATTGTAAAAATTCAGAAAGAGACAGTCTAAAATCCCGCTGATAAAAGAACCCTCAAAGTGGCTGAAATGCTGCTCATAAAACCTATCTTATATGAAAAACATTAGTTTGTACAAAGTCGACAATTTTTTTATGATTTTATTGATCGGCAGGGAGAGGTTTCAAATACTAAAATAAAATAAAATAAAACTTTCTCTCAACAAAGTCATAACAAGTGTCGACTTTGTCCGAATCAAGGTTTGTTTTTTTTTTTCCTTTTTTTTTTTTTCTCACATACAATAATAGTCAAGCCAACAATGATATTATTTTCGTATGAAAATAAAGAGGAGGTGGGGGGGGGGTGAACAGAACCGTGGGTACATCCGGTTTTGAATTTTCTGATGAGTCAATTTTTAATTGAATGTTTGAATACGTAACTTGCGATTTCAACAACTGTAAAATACACTTGGAAATTCTATCATTGCATCGTTAAATATTTTAGAGATTAACAACAATTATATTTTTATCATTTTATATCCTATTCTTGTCAATTCTCTTCTCGTATCCTGACTACTATTTAAAGAAGTGGCTCCCAATTTGGGGCGGGGGGTATTGCTGGCTCCTTGCGTGCAAAAAGACATCCTAGCTCCCCAACTCCCACCCAGAAGCGTGCATAAGGAGGGAGCATAGGGTGCGAGGTGCACGAGCGTCTATATCTGAAGGGCATCCAATCAAAGAATGAAATGAAAATTTAGTTTTTGAAAATTGAAATAAAGTTTTTATTTCATATTTCATCTGTTTTACGTATTTAAAATATCTTCCTTTCTCATTATTAAGCTCTATAAACTCCCTCCACATACTTGAGTCTTAGGAGCATACAATCAAGAAGTTGACCGCGGCTATCACCAAACATCTGTACACCACTGACACAACCATATATTAAGACACAACTCATTCATGGTATTATTAGGAATATTATAAATTAAAAATAAGCCGTCTAATTTCAAATATATGGCAGTAAAACAAAATCTTATCTGTGATGTATATATATATATATATATATATATATATATATATATATATATATATATATATATATATATATATATATATATATATAATGCT
>CAHIKZ030004041.1:585000-665000 GCA_903632075.3 Acanthosepion pharaonis | reverse complement strand
GAGTCCACACTCAGAATATCGAACGTTTGTGAGGATCAGCAATGTGGAGGAGAAGCATCACCGAGGGACGGTATGACACCATCTCGAGACATACCTGGCCGCCGAGTTCATGTAGAGAAGGCGTCGACCCATCTTGCAGGTTACCGTCACATTTTGCAGGTTACCGCCACGTTCATGCTAACCGAATAATGTTTGGTATTTGGAATTGGAGAAATAAATATAATTTAAAAAAACAAATAATATTTTTTTACACATCTGTATTTGTGAAGAAATTGGGAAATTAATTTAAAAAGAGGCGACAGATAACACACAATTACCAAGAAAACTCTATCTCACAGCGTTAATGAGTCCTCATTAACCATCACCCTGAATTAAAAATAATGCACACAGGTACTCAGGATAGATCATACTCACACCATCGATTTAATTAGTTAATTATGAATAACTTAGTTTGGTACAAATCTATAATAGCGAGGCGCTACTAAGAATCGAACTCAAGTCATTAAAGAATTAGATTGCAAGACAGGCTTGTTAAAAACTATCACGCCACTGTAGGTACTATCGATGTGTGTATATCTGTGTGTGTGAACCGTAGCGGCCATGTTCTGGTCTATTAAAATGTCTTTTTTATGCGACCACAGACAAGGTTTTAAACTTTATGATAAGATGGTGAGGAACGAGATAAAAAAAAGTCACTATTTGGTAGGGGAAAATGGGATGGGGTTGCACACACGGGGGTGATGAGAAAGGTCTGAACCTATGGTGAGAGAAGAACAGAGCTAAATATTTCAAATACTTTGTGGGTGATAGAGTCACGGCCAGCAGTAAGCCGTTGTTTCAGTGATGATGGGTGGGGTGCCCGGGAGACTACAGTAAAGAAAAGGCGGTAGCTAGTTGTTGTGTGCGCGCGCATGGGTGTGTGTGTGTGTGTGTGTGTGTGTGTGTGTGTGTGTGTGGAATGAGGTCAGCAAGGAGGCAAACGGAGGTCAGTGCTGTGTCAATTTATGGGTCAGGAAGAAGGTGGAAATCGGGTTAACCCTCCCTCACCCATTTTTCAGAGAAGAGAAGAGTTGGTGACTGGCGGGGCCCGTGGGTGAAAGGTTCAAGATTCGTTACAAACAAATGTACTTTTTATCTGAATATATATATTCACAATTTACTGGTAAATATTAACCACACAGATTACACTAAACACTAGTATACAATGAAAGATTTCTCATAAAAATTCAGCTGAATATTTCCATCAAACTACGGACTTACTGATTCACCTTTTTTTAAGCGGTATACTATATTTATTGAGCAAAATGTCCGGGTTAGAGCGTAAATACAAGCTAAAGAAATAATATGCCATGAAGATTGCGTCCATACATTATTAAACGAACTAGTGTTGTTCTCTGCACCTGGATGTGTTGGTGGTGTAAAAATGGATAACGGCTCGGAATAAGAAGTCGGAGAGCCGAGTTCGAATTTCAGTCTGGTTTGTTAAATAAATTTACTTATATGCAAAGACCCTATGAATTAATCTCCTCCCCCAGGTATCGGTTAAATAACAAGACATGCGTCTCTAGAACAATCATTGTTATTCTCTAATTGTTGATGCAATATGCACTCGAAAAAACGGGCGATTTGTTTTGGTTTTAAATAACCCGTAAAAATGGTTGGTAAGCCTTAAAGAACAATTCAATCGGTCACTCTGTTCATAATACTTTATATTATATATCTGTTTATATTTCTGAGTTGAGCTATTATGTGTACTATTTACATTATTCGAACTATTGTCCTCATCTTTGTCGCCATAATTATCACAACGTTTCGGCCGTTGTACGCCCCGGACTTCTTCAGGTGTTGGAATGTCGAACTGAACCCTTTATTTCACTCGTTCGAGGACACATGGCACGGTGGATAAAGATGTTAGTTAGATCCAGTGACAGGATCCAAAGGGTGTGATTTCAATACCTGGTTAAAGTGGTGGAGAACTTGGAGAAGGGAATTAACTGATAACTGATATCCATTAGACATAGCACCTGGAACTAGGGCAGTCTACCCCAGCGAGCGAAATAAAGGGCTCAATTCGATATTCCAATCACCTGAAGAAGGCTGGAGCGTACAATGGCCGAAACGTTGTGATAAATATGGCAACAAAGATGAGGACGATTGTCCGAATGATGTAAATAATGTTATATATATATATATATATATATATATATATATAATATATATATATATATATATATATAAAAAAGGCTTAAACACTAATATTCCATGGTCATAATTTATTCCATTGGAATCGTAAATACGATCCAATTCATCAGACCTACAAATTCAAAAAGATAAGAATCGAGAAAAAATTGCATATGTATGTATATTTTCCACTAATATTATATATATATATATATATATATATATATATGTATATGTGTGTGTGTATGTATGTGTGTGTGTGTGTGAGCACCTCGTGGTAGTGTAATGGTTAGCAAGCTTGTCTCGCTAGAACAATTCCGACTGAGTCGTGAATTCGATCCTCACTGGGCGCACCCTACTTTCGGCCTTATAACACATCTAAGCTACGCTTGGAAAATCGCTATATGTATGTGTGTGTATGTTTATAATTAAACAAAAGTTTAATACCACAGAATTTGTAAATTGTTTTGAACAAACAAAAGCGCATTTTTCCTTAAGGTAACCTTTTCGGCCAACACCTTATCAGAAGAATCGATACTTAAACAAAATTTGTACCACAGAATTTATATCAGTTATGTGGATCACGCTTAGGTGATCATGTATTTTTCGATACATGACTGACGAGGCAGATTTTTTCCGTGGTAGGTTGCCATTTCTTTCAGCGGCAGACCAGTTGCCATCCAATTCTATAGAACTCAGTCTGTCCTATTATTTACCCATAGCTGGTAGGGAGAAGAAGAGGATTCATACCTTTCCCAATGAAGCCGACTGGAATTCGATCTCGGCTCTCTGATTCCTCAATCCGAGCCGCTATCCATTACTCCACGGTGCCTCCTCTTGAATTTATATATGGCTTTGAAAATAACAGAACGCATTCTTTTAAGGAGTTAATATTCGTCCACCACTTCTTCAGAAAGATTCGCTTGAACAACAATAATCAAAACGGCGAAACTAAAAAGGTAAAAAGAAGCCTGTGTTTTATACTCAACTAGGCGTTTATTTACACCAATTTGTTTTTAAAATAATTTTATTTTAGTCGTGGCTCCTTATTTACCCGCTGTGTCTACCTTTTTCAGTTTCGCCATTTTGATTATTGGTGTTCCAACGAATCTTTCTGGCGAAAAAGTTCCCTTTTAAAATAATTTGAAAATTTTTGATCAACGGGATGAAAGCTTCTTCATCCGTAGGATCCAAGTAGTGCAAAACCGATGGACGAAGTATGAAGACCACAAAGGAGGTGGGGGCAGTATTGAAATAAAAACGTCATTTGGTCACATTATATCAACAGGGTCACATCCTTGGTTACGGTCATCAATTAATGTAACCGCATTTTGGTCACTGCCTACATCAGTTGGTGTAAAAACGTTTTAGTGGTCCGGTCTTCAGGGTCATAGAACGACGTTTTAACCAGGGGGCTAACTCTGCACTGGTCAGTGCTGACGCTAGTCCAAGCTGGTTTTTGGTCGCTGGCCGCTTCGATCCACACCAACCCTGCCCACGATGTATTGATCATAGAGCAGTGGAAAATTGAAGGATGTAGTCTCGCAGTGCTGGTTCAATCCCGTGGCGGTTGATAGATTAAGGAAAAAAATATCTTCACGACGAAAAATAAAACGAGAGATTCGTGGAGTTAATATTCAATTAGTTTTTATAGCTCTTTGTACAACAAAATGTAACCCCTCCCCGCGTCAATGTCTATAGTGATAATGGGCCTTGTCTAAACTTCTTGGGGAACAGGGTTCAAAGACTTGGAATCAGGAAATCTGCTGGCAGCTGACGTGGATTTCAGGGGCATTCTCAGCCCCAAATCTCCCAGCATCCCAAAATCATCTGCTTATATGCACTTCGTCTCCAAATTGTCGTGCAGCCGAAGGGTTCTGGGGATTCGTTGATTCGCCAATTTTCATTAATTCCAATGAAGATTTTCTTTGCTCCTTATTTCTGCTTTCTTAATCACCTTTCCAAATTTGGAGAATTATCCACCTTCCTTAGGAGTAGTCACAGAATTGCTCCTCGCTTAAATCCAACCTGCTTCATTTCACATCACACACCGCTACTCCTCACAGGTGGGGCTAAATCTTGCCCCTTCCTCCTTACTTCTCGGTATTCTAACTCTGCCCACTTCTCAAGGCCGGCATAACTGTCTTTGTGACAAATTTAATTTTTAAAGTGCGTAAGAGAAAGGGCGTGGTTTATTCTCCTCATTAATTTCAACTCTGACTCCTTTTCTTGACCCACCTGTCCAGCGAAAACACAAATCAGATCTCCTCATTTAACCTTCCGAGCGACAGATAAAAATTATTTCCCAATTTGTTTTCGTCAATGAAAATATATTTGTTTACCTAAATTCTCAAAGAGACACGCTGTTATCCATCCTTGGCCGGTCTCCGTCTTAGCTAAAACTTAAACCAGATTACCTGACTGTTATGCCGGATCGATTTTCATAATCTTAACCTGCGCGACGGGTTCATTCTCTGTTTTCATTTCTTAATTCGTTTTCGCTGACGAAATATAATTCAGGTCTGCTTCTCTTTTCGCCAATGGGATATGTTTTGCTAATTTCCCAAGAAAGAGAATTTGTCATTTTCCAATTTGCTTTATCCGCATGCCAAATGGACCTTTCTTCACTTTTACATTACCAGGAAAAATATCTTCCATTCTCTTTTTCTATCTCTCTATCTTCCAGTATATATTTCACTTTGGGCTTAAACCTTTTTCTGTTTAGTATTAAAGTTTAGCCACGTCACAGCCTCAGTGTCACAACATTCTATGGGAGTATTTCGGTCACTATATGAATGTGTGTGTGTGTGTGTATGTATATCTATCTATATATATATGTATATATATGTGTATATATATATGTATATAAATATACATATGTATATATATATATATTCATACAAAAAGTAGATTAGTAAAGTTAATGATATAAATGGCGAAAAACATCTTCGCAAATAAATTTATTAAAGTTAACCTACGAACCACTCGATGAATGTTATGATCCTTGTTTTTAATAACTTCAAGTTGTATAAGGTCTTTTTTTTATTCTGCTAGTACTTTCGGCTGTACATTCAGCCATCCTCAGGCATGGAAATTTTTTTTTTTTTTTTTTTTTTTTTGTTAGTAGATCCAGGTAATAGCGGACACGAAAAATTAAATGCGAATCGAAATATATTTTTGTTAGAAAACGGATAAAAACTTATGGAGCGTGAAGTCGCAACACTAAGGTTGAATTTTTTTTTTAAATTTAAGAGAGTTCTTTTTTTACTAATATGGTAATTTGAGAATTTTTTGAATTTGAGAATATATATATATATATAGTTGCAGTATAGACCACAGTGTGAGTGTTGAATAAACACAAATGTGCCTGACTAAGCGTCTGTAATAGGGATTGGCTAGCTGCCCTAGTAGACGGCTATTCTCGAATACGAGTGGCCAGCTGTACATAGATGTTTAGGCCAACTTCGTGAGTCTTACCGATCTAGGTACCTCCGAAGATTCCATAAAAAATGAACATACATCATTAAAAAATAACCCAAACTTAATAATAACAAAATTTTATCTTCCAAATCTTTGTGTTAGTTTAAAGAGGAAAGACAAAAGGATTTTTGATTATGAAATTATATTTTTTCATCCTTTTAGAACGTTCGAAATTTTGGTTAAACATTTTGTTATTCTTGCGTCAGCGGGGCGACCAAAGATTAGTGTAGGAATTTTAGCATCTTTTTTGCGGTGAAAAATTAATTGATTTAGAAATTCTTGTGAAAATCAAATAATTATCGGATTTTAAGGAAACTTTCAGGACGTATTTACAAATCGATGAAATTATTTTAGAAACGTTTACGTTTTAGAAAACCTTCGTAAAAATGTTTTTGCATCTGTTACTTTCTTATCTAATTTTATGAAATTTCAAGAAATTCATTTTTGTAGTGTTTAATGTTTATATTAATGTTTATATTCCAAATCTCAAATTTGAATCATCATACAGGACTCCCAGTTAATGAAAATTTGATTTGAATCATGTTGTAGCATGCCTAAAGACGATCATGGCTATGTCCCCATTCATATAAATGCAATAGTAAATACTGTATGTTGGTCTACAGCTGGCGATTCCTCCCCAACTGTGCTGGTCAAACTCTCTGCCTCCGTGCAGAGAGGATCCCCAGATGAGGCTATGTCGAAGAGCAGAGACTCGTCTCGGGAAACAGCTACCTGAATGCATTTTATACGGGTTCTACGGGGAATTTTGACCGAGCCCACGGACTCGGATGCCCCACATTAAATTCGGCCTTATGCCACACCTGACCGCGTGGGGCGGTTGGTAGATATCCTGCAGTTGGAGATTCATTGTGGAATTCACTTGACTCACTTCTAGCAGTTGAATACTACTTCTACTCGCCGCTGCTTAATCTTATATGTGTTGTTCTTGTCCTAAGTATTATCGTTCATTACCAACCTTCATATGTTTATTCTATTCAGTAACCTTCCCTAGGTTGCAACTAATCGTAAAATGAAAAATGCATATAAGACTAAGATATTTAATTAGAAAAGCTTTTAATTGTTTTTATGAATAAGACATATTTTGGATACTATTGTCTTAAGAAAATATTTTTCGATGAAAAAATTTTACAAAAATTGTTTTCATTTTTTTTCAATTTTAATTAAATAATTTAAAATGTCTTAAATCTTTTAAAATTGTGTATTAATTTGTAGCGGTCACGTTATATTGTCATTAAATAAAAAATATATTTACTAATCATAAATGGAAAAGCTTACTACAATTCAGTGACCCACAGTATTTTAGAAATTATTTGGATTTTTTTGTATGTGTTTAAAAACGTGCCAATATTTGCAAATACGGGTGTCCATACAAGATATTACCGAAAAATACGAGCAATAACTATAGTAAATTTAAAATTTATTGGTAATTTTCTAACATTTCTTAAACAAGCGTCTTCATAATATAACTATAAACCAAATTACCTAAAATTCACTAAATTGGGGATTATTTTTTTTACTTAAATTTTAAAGATTACTTGGTATATATATATATATATATATATATATATATATATATATATATATATATATATATATATAAACGCGCTCACGTTATGTTCGTGAAGTAATTGTTCCAGTTATGCCCAAGTATCTAAAAGAACGTGATATTTGTTTCAAACGATATTTAATGAAACTTGAATCAGCTAATCTTCCTCAAATAAGGTTTCAGAAAAGTATATTTTATTTTTGGAAATAAAGAGAATTATGTTGTTTTGAAATGTTTACCAATTTAGCTGATTAAAAAAAAAAAACATTCCAATCAACTGAAATTCGGTTTGAAATAGAGGAAAGTGTTTACTTTGCATATTGGAAATATTAAATTTCAACTATTAGCTTGAAACTAAAACTGAAATAAAAGCTTCAAGAAAAAATTTCATTTTTTAAAATGTATTTGAAACCTTTTCCACCCAACAGTTAAAATCGCCCACCGGTGTGAAACTCTGCTATAGACATAATTTATGTCTGCCTTGTAAAAATTCAGTCGTAAATTAGCAGATAAAATATATTTCTTTTTACAGTGTAACCCGGATATAAGAGACCCGGATATATGAGAAACCCGGATATAAGAGAGATTTTCTCTGGTCCCAAATTAGAGCCTGTGTTAATGTATATAAAATAGACTAAACCCAGATATAAGAGAAACCCGGATATAAGAGACTTCTTCACCGGTCCCGACAACTCTCTTATATCCGGGTTACACTGTAAATTAAAAAAAAATTTCTCATTTCAAAAAAATTAAAGCAGAAAATAATGATAATGTTGATTCCTAAAAATAACTTTTTTTTCTTTACATTTTTTTTTTTGAAAGATGAAGACATAAATTAAATACGTTTTTAAAATATTAAATTCTTTTCCTGAATTTATAATTTTAGTCCCGGCAACGTCAGTAATGATCACTTTTCCCGCAACTTTGTTGTCGTCTGACATTATTACAAATTAGGGAAGCGAAGCTGAAAAAAATTACGAAATTATTTAAATAAGTGGAAATAATCTTTCATTAGATTTTCTTAAAAAGTGAACAGAGTTATCTAAACAAGTGAAAAGTTTACTAAATAAATTATTATTATTATTAATACAAAATTATTCAAATGCTTTTCTCATGTTCAGTACTATGGAGCTATATCTAAAGTAGGAAATTCAAGTGGGCTTTGTATAATGACTAAAAGAACGTGAGAAAATGGGTGTGTTGCTGAAAATGTTGTTTATAGAAACATTTTATTGAGGTAAGATGACACCTATGACAACTTTTGTCAGTCCGGAGGACAGGTATTTGTCTAGTTATTTTAAAAAAAAAATGCAGTTGTAGATAATTATTAAAAAGCGCTTTATTTACAAAAATTGCGCTTGTTATTAAAACCAAAACGGGTTATTTATAAAGACCCGATTGATTTATAAAACGAATAGCAAAAACATGTCAATTTTTTTGAAAATGGGAATTTAAAGCTAAATATGCAAGTGAGTTATCTAGGCACGTCAAAAGAAAAGCAATACGTAAAGTAGAAAATGTATTTAAAAGGTCATTGCTATTGTCAAAGATGTGTTGATGCAATATTCACTCAAAAACGTCTTTAAATAACGCACGAACGGTTGATAAGCCGTAAAAACAAAAACAAAACCATCACACTGCATATATATATATATATATATATATATATATATATATATATATATATATATAAATATATATATATGTGTGTGTGTATATATATATATATATATATATATATATATATATATACAGTGCGATGGATAAATTGCCGTTTAAGTTACACAAAAATGAAAATAATACAGATATCTCATTTCAACAAATATATTTACCAAAATGATACAAAAATATCTTGAAATACTAAAGAGTAAATTTATTCAATAACATCGACATTGGCGTCACCCCCACCCCCGCCCGATGACTTCAAAATCTTTCTGAAACTCTCCTGGAGGTACCTTTGTTTAAGTTGGTGAATGCTGCCATAATCGTTGCCTTCAGTTCATCTTTGGTGTTATAAGGAGTTTTGTTGATATCTCGCTCAACTGCACCCCACACATGATATTCAAGTGGGGGTGCAGCCTGGAGAGTTAGGTGGCCAGATGTAAAGGGCTGATGTGGTCGCAGAAATTGTCTGACAGCCATGATTGGATTCTCCTGCTTGTGTGGCACGTTGCAGAGTCCTGTTGCCAGACATTAGGGTCTTCCAACCACTACACTTAGGGCAGCAATACCTTCTCAAGGCACTTGATGTGGCCCTTTGTGTTGAGTCTGAGGCCCCGTGGAACGATGAATGGAGGCATAACGTAGTCCTCACTAGTAATCACTGCAAACATCTTCGTATTCACCATTAGACTCATCCATCTCTTTCCGAATTTTCTGCGCTGTCTTCAGATTGACAACCAAACACTCTGGAATGTTAGCACTAGAGCTTCCGCTGCAAATGCAGTACAGGATACCTTTTTCAATTTTCAGGCGGAGTGAATTGTATCATGGCGCTCTTTTTCTCACAGACTGTGCCCAACTATACTCTGTAGCCGAGAAACCAAAAACAACGCGCATGCGCGAAATTAAAAATATAAAACGTCGACAATTTACTCATCGCATCCTGTATATTACCTGAAAAAATATTTAAAGGAGATATACAAAAACCTGTATAAAAACGAATAAAAAAACAAACAAAAAAACAAGGAGCTAAAAGGGAATAATAACTGGGTCACATTCCACAATATAAATACAGTGTAACCCGGATATAAGAGACCCGGATATAAGAGAAACCCGGATATAAGAGAGATTTTCTCTGGTCCCAAATTAGAGCCCGTGTTAATGTATATAAAATAGACCAAACCCGGATATAAGAGACTTCTTCTCCGGTCCTGACAACTCTCTTATATCCGGGTTACACTGTATATAAATACCTCCGCAAACAAGGAATATTTTGATATTTTCTATAGTTTTGAGAATGGAGATTAACATTCAAATAGTTCTTCAGACGAAATTGCATTTTTCCGATAAGAGCAGAATAAAAAGGAAGAATAACTTTGCCATTGAAATTAAGAAGTCACCACTAAAATTATTTTTTACCACATTGGCCATCTCTAATTTGTCAAGGGATGAAAAGTGCCCATCAAAACTTAATTTACCCATCACTGCTTCTGAATATTTACTACACGGTGGTCGGTGGAAATTGTTTTTTCTGTGAAAGTGGGCGATGACGCAAAAAAGGTTGGGCACCCTGACGTATGCAAACACGATGAATTAAAGTCTAAACTGTAAATAGAAACATTACGTATATGTAGAAATTTTAACATTTTAATTAAAAAATAACTAACACCGATAAAATATTTATTTTTATTATAACGATGCAAGTTAGTGGACACATAGGCAAAATTGGTTGTACAGGAATTTATAAAAGATTAAATTGCTTTGTTATTCAAATAAAGTTATTTTCTACCCATAACGTCCTTAGCATTTCGATCACAGATTTGGGAGTAAAGGCAAGAAAACCCTATATAAAAGGAAGTAATCATTTTAACAGGATATTTTAATCTACGATAAAGTATGATATATCATATACTAGCAGTAGAGCCCGGCGTTGCCCGGGGATGTAACAGTAAGAGATAGATCAAGTATCCACCATCATAAAGACTGAAAAATAAAATTGACAAAGATTATTGTTTAAGGTTGACGGACACGCATGTCTTAATTAGTTTTTTTTTTTTTTTTTTTTTACGAATTGGTCAAACCCAAACTCAAATAAAAACATTGTTTTCAATCGTTATGAGTCTACCGATTGAATAGAATTTTATTATAAACAATTGTCTTGTAAATGAACTTTTAAAGCATTCTGAATGTAAAAATAAAGAAAAAAGTGTGCAAAACAATAAGAAACACTACCTGCCAAAAACAAGTGAAGTTTTGTTGAAATCGGTTGAAAAATGTAGGAAATCCGATCCCATATATAAACGAACACACACACACACACAGACACACACACACACACACACACAGACACACACACATACACACAAACAACCTGGATTTTATAAGTATAACTCGATATGAGTTGTCCCCCTTTCATTTTCGCGATGCCACATAATCGTGTTTTCAAATTTATTTCGTGCAAAAACAATTGTGTTTTTCCAATTTTTGGCGCTGTCAGAACCACCGCAAGGTAATTTTACGTAGTCCTGTGAAGTTTTGTTGAAATCGGTTGAAAAATGTAGGAAATCCGATCCAATATATAAACGAACAGACACACACACACACAACCTGGGTTTTATAATAAGTATGATGCAATAATTCTTTCATTATAACTACTTCATTTATTAAATTTTGCTAATGCTATTTTACGACAAATGCTGATCTCTCAATGAAAATAACTCTGTAGCATCGTTCTGGGTATGACGATAAACTACATCCGGCTGCAAGGCCTCTTATCGGGAGGTTTTTGAGAGCGTGGATCACCTCTAAATTGCTGTTGTTCCCAGGCCCAGCCTGATCTGGCGTGGTAGCACCTGTTAGGGTCCCAGCTATAGACAAATAGTTAACCCCTAAACAAAAATCAACAGTACATTTTTACCATAAAATGATCAACAATAGATTTTACCACAATATGACAATCAATGCAACGCCAAAATATAAAAATACATTTTTACAGTAAAAATGCCAAGAATACATATGGTGGTCTACAAACTCTATATCTAAAAGCATACCTTTACACCGAAAGTTTAAAATTAGGATCAAAATGTCTGTAGCTGAAGCCATAAAATTCTGTTCAAAATACTTAGATTTCGGCATTAAATGATCTATTAATTAATAGGTTGATATAACGTCAAACAAAATCAACCAAACAAACAACATGAAAGAACTTTCATGACATTAGTCCATATAACGCCCTCAGTCAGCTATGTGCTATGCTCGCTCATGTATCTTTCGATATATGACTGACGAGGCAGTTTTCCCGCAGTAGGTTGCCATTTCTTTCTGCGGTAGACCAGTTGCCATCCAAGTCTACAGAACCTGGTCTGTCCTGCTATTTACCCATAGATGGAGGGAGAAGAAGAGGATTCATACCTTTTCCAAGGGTATTAGTACGTAAGTGAATGTGTAATGGATTCGGCTGGAATTCGATCCGGTATCCATTGCTTCACCGTGCCTCTACTAAAATGACCCACAATTTCTTAAATCAAACTGTAGTCCAAAATGTAACTTCAACAAAATTACAACATAAAACACATAACACCGCCTACACGCAAATATATGTATGCACGAAAGCAGACTATATCATTATTACTTTCAAGTTCCCAAGAAAATTAAATTTCGGCACTAAATGACCCATAAGGAGTTGATATGCCGTTAAACAAACGAATCCATCAATCAACTGTGTAGCGAAGTAGAAATAAGGAAATGCATTTGGCCCAGGCAACGTCAGGTTATCATTACTAGTTATAAATAAATAAAATAAAATAAATAGATAAGGATATTGGTTAAAGTAACTGAAAGTAGTGTCTTTTTCTCTCGGTTATTTTGTCATCAGTGACACCCGGAACTATTTTCAGCAACATTATTGTCAGTCGAAAGCTGTCTCATACCTCCCCACCCAACCAGCCGTCTCGTCATTTGCCCTATTCTCATGAACTGCAGGAATTAATACTGACACACCCTCTGCCCTTCAGCGCGCAGACGGACCCAACTAGAACGCCGACAACTGCAGCAACAACAGTAATGATGACAAAAGACTTTAGTACTACTACTATGAATACTAATACTACTACTACTACTGCTACTACTACTACTACTACAATCATATGAATCTATCTAGGCATCAAATTTTCTCAGCGAAAATATTAAAATTCATAGCAGTTTACGTTGTAATCATGCATACATTTCCACGGCACTGCTCCAGCTAACGCACAAGATATTGTTAAAAAGACTTCAAAATACATAAATGGCATTATATAGGTTAAAAATCCTAGTGGAAAAATTCCAGTGCTTTATATTCCAAAAGTAGACAAAATTCCAGTCCGATAAATAAAAGTCTCCTATATAAGAAACAAATTTAACATTGAAAATTCAACGAACTTTTAATTCAAATTTTAATTTCAAATTGAGACAATAATCCAATATTTTCACTTATATGTACGATATCCAATATATATGTTCTAATGTCAAATTGAGACAATAAACACAATATCCAATATATAGACGTATTTCATGCTTACAAATCTATACTCCATTTATATATATATATCATTATGAATGATCACATGAAACGAATGCATGACAACGAATATGTATATATGTTATCTTAATAACAGGCAAATGGCCTTTACACCCAATTCTTAATTAATTCTATGTGAAACTGGGATTTTAAATTTAAATTCGCAAGGTTATACAGTGTAACCCGGATATAAGAGAGTTGTCGGGACCGGAGAAGAAGTCTCTTATATCCGGGTTTCTCTTATATCCGAGTTTGGTCTATTTTGTTTAGGTAAGTAAGGCTCTAATTTGGGACCAGAGAAAATCTCTCTTATATCCGGGTTTCTCTTATATCAGGGTCTCTTATATCCGGGTTACACTGTATACCACTTTTATGAAAACCTATCACCGTATTGCGCACATTTGGCCGGAATGCATGTACATGGTAGACTCTTATTAAACTGGACGTTATGATGGGGATAATGGGCTTCATACTTTTATAGCCCGGTGTCATTTTTTTGTCGGGCTGCTCCCTCCTCCCCCTTCTCCTCCAAAACAACAACAGCAACAACAATAATAATAATAATAATAATAATAATAATAATCGTAATGGCTTTAGCAATTGTTTGGTCCGCTTATTATTAAAAAAGGTAGGAATCTCAGTATAGCTTGGATAGATTGCTATAATTCCTTTGATAGTGTGTCGCATTCTTGGATCCTTAAGTCTTTGGAAAGATACAAAGTCTCCTCGGTGACAGCAAATTTCCTTAAATATAGCATGGAATTGTGGAAAACCACATTATACTTAAAGGTACTACCAATTCCAATTGTTTGAATATCCGACGAGGAATCTTTCAAGGAAACTCCTTGTCGCTCCCTTCTTTTTTGTCTGTCCTTAATCATTTTCGCATGAACTAAATACTAATAACTATAGATACAAATTAAAAAAGAAAGTGTTTAATCACCTATTCTACATGAATGATATCAAACTATTTGCCAAAGACGCCAATGAGTTGAAAGGTATCCTCAATACTGTAAAATGTTTCTGTGATGACATCGGCATGGATTTCGGATTAGACAAATTTGCAAGAGTAACATTAAAGAAAGGGAAAATTACAGAAACGCATTCAATACACAGATTTTGCCAAATTTGAACTGGAACAAGAAGCCTATAAATACCTAGGAGTCAGCGAAGGAGATAGAATACAGCTGATGAAGGAGAAAGTGAGAAAAGACTACTACAGGCGTATGGGTCTTGTGTTAAATACCGAATTGAATACACAAAACATAATACCAGTTATAAACACTATGGCTGTCCCTGTGGTGCAATACAGTTTCAAAATCCATAATTGGACCATAGCTGACATTAAGCGAAAGAATGTTAAAACGAGAAAATTTCTCAATTGCCTCCGCATACATCACCCTTTCTCTCACACTCTCTCTTTCGTTTATTCTCTTTCTCTGACCTCTCTTTCCATAGTTTATTCCTTAATGGTCTCTCTAAGGCAATTCATTAATACTAACTCTTTTTTCCTTTCTCCCATTCTGAAGCTCATAGCATTTATTTTCTCTCTAATTTTATCTTATGTCTCTCTCCTCATACCACCAAATCTTCCTATCTCTATCTCTATCTCATTTTCTCAAAGTGTCTCTACGCTTCTCTCTCACATTTTATACAACACTCTTTCTTTTCACCTAATCTCTTTAATATTTTACCATTCTTTCTTTCTCCTCCCTTCACCCTCTCTTTCTCTCTCTTTCCACCTAAATCTTCCTTCTCTCTCCTGTTTCCACTTTCTGTCTTTCTCACCTGATACGAACGAGTTTATTGAATTGTCTGTCCAGCTGCTCTTCGGTAGGTGTGCCGAAAGTATTGTCCCAATCAACAATAACCTATGACCTTTACAAGGAAAAAATTTAGGTGACTTCTTTAAGAAGAAATATGGAAGCTGCTAACGTCATAACCGAGCCTGTCGGCAATGAAGCGATGCAATTGCGTCACGCCCGCCTCGAGTTGATTGGTTTTGAGTTTGTCACCTGGCATTTGCATTTTACGAAAATTCGTTTTGTTTATGGCTTTGGCTTTCGAGTGACGTCAACAAATAAAACTCGGAAGAAAGAAACGAGGGTGGGGGTGGGGATAGAAAAGTAAACGGGAAAACCAGTCAGAGGTAAAAGAGTAACGAGTGTAAATGAGATTTAGGAGTAAAGATAGAAAAGTTTGTTTTGTTTTGCCAACAGTTTAGCATAGGAAACATGGACACCTATCTATCTATCTATCTATCTATCTATCTATCTATCTATCTATCTATCTATCTATCTCAGACTCTTTGTATCTATCTATCTATCTCAGACTCTTTGCATCTATCTATCTATCTATCTATCTATCTATCTATCTATCTATCTATATATATATATATATATATATATATATATATATATAGAGAGAGAGAGAGAGAGAGAGAATGCTTTAAAATGTTAATAATAGCAATGTTTAAAATTATAATTATACAAATTAAAGTTACCTCCCTTAGATCAAAAACATAAAAAAAAAGTCATAGCATTAATAGTTAATTTTATATTAATTATAATTGAGCGGGTTCATGCGTATTTACAAAAAATCACAACTATCAGTTACATTAATTTTTTATCTGAACAATTCATCCTTGAAGATGATTTAGGTTGACTCTGAAAAAAAAAAATTAAACATCGGCGCCTTCCTTACTAAATTTAATATCAACATTATAAATCGATCTGAAAATTCGAGAGAATTACAATAAAAATAGACATATGTCCAGATTATTCAACCAAACATGCTTGAATGAAAATATATTATATATATATATATATATATATATATATATATATATATATATATATATATATATTTTTATATCATTTTATATGGTATTTAGAAAAATAGTATGACAAATTGGAAAAACGTTTTTGTGACGCGTTTCATCTATTAGAATTTCATCGGACTTGGCTTTGTTGATGTTGCCACGTCTACACATGCGCACGAAACGAGAGACGCTGGTTGTTTCAAAATTTTTGAACGAATATATATATTTTTTTTTTTTTTTTTTTTTGGTGGGGGAAGAATATTTTTCAATTTAGCGAAATTCATCTGTCTTCTTTTTCTTTTTCTCTTCATCATCTTTGTCCCTGACTATCCTACGTTGTGACAACAGAACATCTACCAAGAATGGTGATATATTGTAAGAACTTAGACACAAATTTATCGTAGCTGAAATAATGATCCAGACATTTTCGTTTTAGTGAATTATTTCCTCTTTTAATCAAAGTAGCATTCCTTATATCAAAATTGTGGCCAGTTTCGTTACAGTGAAAAACCAATATATATATATATATATATATATATATATATATATATATATATATATATATACTAGCTTAAAACCAGCCTATGGAATGGCATTTAAGCTAGCTCCAGCGGAGGAGTATTCATTGGGCCTTCATCACAATAGTTAGGGAGGAATAGATGCGAGAACTCAAAATTGATCGCCGTATTTAATTTATTTTTATTTCATGGGTAACTTTCGTTGGATTTTGCAATTAATTTCAATTATTCCCAAATTTATTTCCAAGTTATAAAATTTGTTATCGTACAAAAAATTCGCCGAAAAAAAAAAAAAACAGGTAAAAAATCTCCTTAAACGATCGCAGTAATGAAAATTGGGGAATCAAAAATTTTAGGATTGCGAGTCCAGATCAGTTCCGGAATGTGTATAATTTGCTCAAGGAATCAGCCTGATTCCAAAATGGTATATGTTGAGCTACTGCCTATAGTAGTAAAGTTGAAAACACGAACAATTTTATTTTGAAACATTGTAATTTGAGAACAGTAATTTTTTTCATTTGAAATGGGCTATTGATATTTAGAGTTGTGTCCCTTTAAGTTGAAAAAGTGTGACACACTGACATTCCCATTTGTTGTACGAGATATCGTTGAATATGACAAGCAAGGAAAATTTTATGAATTTTTTATTTAGTTTTTCTAATATTCTTACATTATTCCATTTGGTGGGAGTAGGGGTCACGAAACGGAAAAATGTAAGAATATTAGAAAAACTAAATAAAAAATTCAACAAATTTTCCTTGTCTGTCATATTCCACAAAATATGTTTGAAAGAAAGGTTGCTGTCCAAACATACATTATATATATATATATATATATATATATATATATATATATATATATATATATATGTGTATATATATATATATATATTTATTATATATATATATATATATATTATATTATATATATATATATATATATATATATATATATATATATATATATATATGAAAAAAAATATACTGAAAAAACAAAACAAAATCCTTTATAAGGTTATGCTGTTTTAATGTTTAATGTCAACGTCAGTCCTTTCGTGTCTAATTGATATCTTCAGGACATATTCATAAAACATAATTAATATGTCCTGAAGATATACAATTCAACCGAAAAAGTCCGACTTAAACATTCCAAACAGATAAAAATCTTTTATAAGGTCAGCGTTTGGATTGGGATTTTTTTTTGTTTTTCAGTCTATATTTTATGTTTTATACTGTCGGATGGTCTATAGACTATATCCAGCATAATCGCATTTAGGATTTTTTTTTTTTTTTCAGTATTTTTCTTCATACTGTCGGATCTATATCACACACACACACACACACACACACACACACACACACACACACACACACACACACACATATATATATACAGTACTGAACTGTACTACATATATGTTTGTGTGTGTGTATGTATATGTGCGTGTATGTATGTGCATACTTATGTTTCTCCATCTCTCTTTCACTGTAAGACCACATACATATATAAATACTTTTCAACTCTGTTTTACGGTGTTGCGTTAATCCCTTCTCTGTCTCTCTCCCTCTCTCTCACACACACACTCTCTCGCTCTTACTTTCTCTCTGTAAATAAATATATATTGTTCGTTCATAAAGGGCATTGTCAAACAAACGACTACAGTTCTAACATCTTCACATCTAGAGTAAACCATTATCTATCTTCCATAACCTCATAATATGTACTTCCTCCTCTTACGTCCATACAGTAACCTCACTCACTAACACTCTACTTTGAATGCCACTTGGGTCTTTTATTGTGTGAACTTTTAGTAAAAAATATACAAAAATAGAAAATGCACTAAACAGCAGCTACACTTTTCAAAAAAAAAACAAAAAAACATTAATGATACACAGACGTAAAACTCTCAAAACATGGAATATATAAACGTCCATGCATATATTTGGAAAAACTTTTTTAAAACCTTTACTCTCTACCATATTGCTGTCACATCCGGCCTGGTGCGTTTGTTATGTATATCGAACTTTTTGATAAATATAAAGAAGAATCTGCAACATTATTGATCCTGACCTGGCATCTCGGCTTCAGTTACTCTCTCACCGCCGTAACGTAACTTCCCTGTATTTTTGCTATAAATATTTTCATGGTAATTGTTCTGATCAGCTTTCCTGTTTGTCACCTAAACTTTACCGCAGTACTAGATTGGCGGTTATCTGTCATCATTTTACAGTAGAAATATCTGAACGTAAACGTAATTTATATGCTAACAGTTTCTTCTCTCCCACTTCTTGCTTGTGGAACTCTCTTTCAGCTTTTTGCTTTCGAGTCAACTTTGGTTTTCAAAAATTTAAATGCAATCTCAACCGTTAACATCTGCTTTCCTATTACCCGTTCTTTTGTTCTCTCTCCTTAATAATGTTTTGCGTTTTCTCATATTCCGTCACACTAAGTAACCCTTTGCATTTTTAAGTGCACCCATTTTAAAAATATGTCTGATGTGTCTGAAAATTTAACCCGATCCATCTCATTCTTCTTTATTGTAGCTTAGTAATCATTTTGTAAGGAAAGAAAGCACGTTGGATGACGCGTTACGTACTTTGAACGTAGAAGTTTCCGATATCGGTACATGTTTGCTTTAGTAAATTTCATTCTCTTTTAACCAGAACGGCATTTATTAAAGTTGAAATTAGTTGCAGGCATGTTACGATAGATGACTAAGACTTTGAACAGTGGCGAATTGGCCAGGGTGTCAGCTTGCCCGATGGAAACTGGGTCCCTGATCGAGTAGACACCTATGTCAAATAAAAATGCTGTTGTGATATTCTATAATGTTTGGGTAAAATAAGTCACCACCTTGTTGTGGGAATGAATATATTTGATATGATCGTGTGTGGGTTTTATGGTAATACGCCTGGAATATTTATCCGCAAACAATATTGTCGGACTCATATGTGTCCAGGTGAAAATAAAAAAAAATGTTTAAAACAAACGAAAATTATATGCATGTATCAGAAAAAAATAATTACATGTGTACATAACTGAAATGAAAGGAAAAGACATTGAAACTAGTTATGAGAATATGCTTCTTTATGTGTATGAGCTAAGCGTGTGTGATACACGTGTGTCTATGTGCGTGTGTGCGAGAGTTCAAAATTCAACAGAAGACCAAGGAAGAAAACGTGCCTCGTGGGCAGCGTTCTTTATTTATGTTCGACTACATCTGGAAGCAAGAGGAAATAAAGAGAAACATGAAGGAAATGTTTGAATTTTTATAGACCTAAAAAGCGCCACCCTAACAGACGTTTTTGGCAAATCCAAGTGGGGTAACCTACAATACCATACAGAAACAAACCCAGTAACTATTTTAGTAATAAAAACGAATAATAATATTATAAAGTCTTCTGCATGCCATCAGTTACCCAAATCCAATGAGAGCGAACATTTTCAAAACTAAAGATCAGACAAGGTGAAAAAATTCACTGAAGAGAATTTGGAACCGTACATGTTGCTATCTATTGGAAAGGAATTGTTAAATGAATTGGATGCAAAAGCAATAATTGGCAGATTCGAACAATCATCTAGTGAACACAAATGATTGCTCTTAGTATAATGGACTGCTTGCAATTCTCTATTGTACTTTTTTTTTAACTATCTATTTGCGTAACTTGTGCAGTAAACTATTTAAAAATAACAATCAATTACTTCAAATTAAAAAGAAAATAAATTTAATAACATTCGGTATTTACATTTGGTATCTACTGCCAGTTATATATATGTACACAGTAATTACTATGAAATACACATTTTTTCCACGAAAATCTTAAAATCTATTTAAAAAATCTATTTTAAAATAAAGTCACACATTCTAGGATTAAAAAGGTATTTAGGTAGGAATCTAATTCACCGAAGAAACAGTAGATGATGAAAAAAGGCTCCTAGACCAAAGTGTTTTTTGATTATTTTATTAATTTTTTTGAACATTTTATTAATATTTTTCATCATTTTATTAATTTTTTTCATCATTTTAAAAATTTTTTTATTATTTTATTAATTTTTTCATTATTTTATTAATTTTTTGCATCATTTTATTAATTTTTTGGATAATTTTATTAATTTTTTGGATCATTTTATTAACTTTTTTGATCATTTTATCAATTTTTTCATCATTTTATTAATTTTTTGGATCATTTTATTAATTTTTTGGATCATTTTATTAATTTTTTTCATCTTTTCTAACACGTTCGAAATTTTGGTTAAAAATCTTTTTTTTTTACGTCAGTGGTTTACATAATATTTTCCGTTAGGTTTTTAACGCCTTCATTCAGGCGAAAACATTGATTTGGAAATTCTTACAAAAATCAAATCATTGTCGGATTTTAATGAAACTTTCAGAACTTATTCACAAGTGAATGAAATTATTTTAAACATGCTTTTTTCAGAAAGCCACAGTAAAAACATTTTTTATACATCTGTTACTCTCTTGCTTTACTTAATTTTATAAAAACCCGATGAATTCGACGGAGTGCCTTTTAGTGATTATCTTAGTTAAAAGCAGATTTTGAAGAATATAAATCATTTCATTTTTTTGTAAAATCGAAATACACAGCTACCCCAAGTTCAGCTCGGAATTGTAAAATACAAAACCCAGTAAAACTAAGAGATTATTTAATTCTTTTCTTTCTATGTGCCGTGTCCTTTCAGGACGTAGGCGATAATGGCTCTCCATCTCCCTCTATCCCTGGCAGCTCTCAACAAGTTCCTTCCCTCTGATTCCTCCCCCAGACCACATTCTGTCATCTACTTGCTTAAGCCCGCTAAGGATGTCGTTGTTTTCCCTTGTCTCTCTTTCTTTCTGTTTGACCCGTAAGTATCAGATTCTCCTGGCCCTCTTTCCTCATTATGTGTCCTAGGAATTCAGTTGCCTCTTCTTGATGTTAAGTATAAGCCTCCTCCTGGTTTGCATCGTCTATAAGACCTCATCGTTATTCACATGCACAGTCCATGATATCCTTAGCATCCTACTGTAGAACCACATCTCTGTCGCCTCGAGTCTCTTCTTCATCTTTGAGTAAATCATCCAACATTCACTGCTGTAAAGAAGAACAGATGTCACGTAACAGCTCAGTATTCTTTTCTTTGTTACCAAAGAAATCCTGCTGTCTCGCAATATTCTGCTCAACTTTTGGAATAATATAGTGATATGTCTTAGTAGTTTTTTCTCGGTCTGCAAATAATTATTTCGTCTTCAAGTTTTAACATTAAAGGAAAAAAATTACAGCCTGATGATGGAGACATGGCTCTTCGAAAGTACTTGCTTAACTTAAAAAAAAAAAAATCGTTTCTAGTGTATATTTGTTGTATAGTGTATATTTGTTGTATATCTGACAACAGTTTTATAAATGAGGATCACATCATTCAATGGATTAACAGTATTTTAATGCATACATTATGTTCTACTAGCGAAGTGATTTCACTATTAATCGCATTAATATTGCTGATTGATTCTATGTATGATTATTTCTTGATATATATATACAGGACATTCTGGGTTCTTTAGCCTTGGTTGGCAACCAGTCTACCGCAGAAAGAAATAGCAACCCACCGTGGGAAAAAAATCTGTCCCGTCAGTCATGTATCGAAAGATATATGATCGCCCAAGCGTGCATCACATATGGCACTTAACTTGCTGTTTCCAGGATCAGAAGTCTTTTTTTCTTTGCTTGATTTTACAAGTATATTGGTATTGTTTCTGAGTGTCTGTCTAATGTTACTATGATTCTTATTCTGCTTATTATTGTGTTGTCTGATGGGACTCTTGTCTTTAATAACATTTAACAACATTTACACTGTAAATACACACAGCATAATATTATATATATGAAGTGAAAACATGGATAAAATCTGACCGAATCATTAAATATATAGAAAAAAAATTGAAAATATCGAAACATATTAATTTATTTTATGTTTCACTATGTTTATTTTAACTTTATCAAAAAGGAAAACCCGGAGATGTTTAGCTATTTTGAATTAGATGATGTTTGCATTTCATTGGTCTGATAAATATCACGCGTTTCTATTCTATGGCGTTAGTATGCGTTTCTATTCTATGGCGTTCTATGCGTCTAAATTTTAGTGGGCGTTTTATTTTATTTCATTTTATTTTTTGTGTGTGTATCTCTCGTTGTGTTTGGGTGTATCTAATTCCTAAAGTCACAGAAAGGGGGAATTTGTAGTATGTGAATATGTATGTGTCAAATTTCTAGTCTACCGTGACTACCTATGGATTCAGCGCCTGTGTTAAAAGTGGACTACATTTTGACTATATTCACTTGGGAATAAAATTAGTTATTTAAATCGGCTTTCTTATTTAATAACATTTGTGTGCACTGAGAAATTTGTTCTGGTGTTTATTGAGAAAGGGATATATAACTGGAATTAAGAAATAAACTACACACAACAAATCAAATCTTACACATTGATTTCCGAGAGCTTTGACATACAATGCATCCGAAAGACACGACGATACAACCATTGTCAACACACATTAAAAATCTTCCAATACGCACAAAAATGATATTAAGCAACGTCGAACCTGACTATTACCCAAATGGGTAACCGCTTGGGAATACCAGGTGCTGTAAGTCTGGATATATATATATATATATATATATATATATAATATATTTTATTTTTATTTTTTAAGCATTTCACCCCAAGCAAGGCGTCAAGCCACTAGGATGCAGGGGGTTGCAGAAGATTTGGAGCGAGAGCAGATAGGAGTGATAGAGGAAAGGATGAGGAGAAGGATAGTGGATAGATCAAGACAACTGGAGATGTCGAATGACATTACATTTGAATAGTTGGCGATTATAGCTATCAGGGAAACAAGAAAAGGGAAAGGAGTTCCACAGGCGAGAGGTGCGAGGTATGAAGCTATTGGAGTAGAAGAGACGGCTACATTTAATAGTTTCAACAGTGAAAGGGTGAGAGTGGGATGCCAGCCTCGTAGGGCGCTTGAATTCACGAAGTCTGGGAACCAGCGAAAGCAGCTTATCGGAGCAATTACCATGAAAGTATTTGTAAAAAAGACAGAGAGAGGCGACGGCACGTCTGTGAGAGAGCGACTGCAGACGAGATGCCAGATCAGGGCCAATTATATTGCATATCCGTCTCTGGATCTTATCAAGAACCCCGAGGCAAAAAGAAGGGGCTTCAGACCATATATGGCAGCAATACTCCATGCAAGGGCGAATGGTTGATTCCGAGTTCCAATTCCCTTTGGTTTCATTATATTCACTTACGCGCAAATTCCTTTGGGAAAGGTATGAATCCACCTCTTCTCCCTCCAGCTATGGGTTAATTAGTAAGACTTGTATGACTAAAACTAACATTATCTCAAAAAAAAAAAAGAATTATTCATGCCTGACTAGTACCTAGATGGGTAACTCCTTTTTGTAATATCAGGTGCTGTAAGCTTGGGTGTGCGGGAGGTGTAAAATGGACCGGAATTGTTAATCAGAGCACTGAGTTCCAGTTCCCATTGAATTTGTTATATTCACTTAGAGGCAAATACTGTTGGGAAAGGTATAAATCTACCTATTTCCCACCCGCCTATGGGTTAATTAGTGAAGCGCTTATCACTAAAACCATCATTATCTCTGAAAAATATTCTTACAATGTAAAAATATTTTATGACTTTAAATAACCTGCAAAGGGTTGATAAACCGTAGAAAACGAAACAATCAATACAAAACAAAAATGATAAATAATGAAAACAACCTATGTTATAATAATAATACGAAATGCAGGATCTGCGGAAAATATGATGAAACTGTCGACTATATTATCTCGGGATGTCCGGAACTAGCAAAAAATAAATATACCAACAGACATAAAAAGGTAGCGACATATGTGCACTGGAAGATATGCAAGAAGAACAAAATCGAAACCACTGAGAGATGGTATGAGCACCAACCAGACACAGTTACCCAAAATAACGATGTAACTATCGTCTGGGACATGCCAATTTAAACTAACAAGGAAATAAAAGTCAACAGCCCTGATATTATCAGATAAGACAAGAAATTCAGGAAGTGTATGCTTATTGATATAACAGTACCATCCGAGAGAAACACCTCCATGAAAATTATCGAGAAATTGTCCAAATACAAGGACCTGGAGATCGAAATTAACAGGATGTGGGGAATGAAGACTGGGACTGCACCAATAGTAATCGGAACTCTGGACCTCGTGAGAAAATCAACTGACACTTTTACTAACAGTATCACAGATAACATCACCATCCAAGTTACCCAGAAGTTCGTCTTACTAGGAACATCCTATATACTAAGAAAAGTGCTATCAATTAAATGACAATTCTCCTTTGGGCCTAAGAACCATAGTTTGGAACCGATTCTACACGATTCAAAAGCAGGAAACATAATAATAATAATAATAATATGGAAGGTGACTGGATAGAATAATCACACGAAGGTTGATAATGAACGATAATACTTAGGACAAGAACAACACATATAAGATTCGCCAGCGGCGCGTAGAAGAAGTAGTCAACTACTAGAAGTGAGTCAAGTGAATTCCACAATGAATCTCCAACTGCAGGATATCTACCAACCGCCCCACGCGGTGAGATGTGTAAACAAGGCCGAATTTAATGCGGGGTATCCTAGCGCGTAGGCTCGGCCAAAAATTTCCCCGTAGACCCCTTATAAAATGAGATCGGATAGCTGTTTCTCAAGACGAGACTCTACCCCTCAACATTGCCTCGGAGAATTTGACCAGCACAGCTAGTGTATTCATGCGAATGAAGACATATCCATTTTCATCCGTTGGTATGCTACAACGATATTAATAAAATTTAATTTCACTCAAGCCAAGTCGTAAGGATATTCTGAAAAACAAGTTTCAAGACTGTTTCCAGTAATTATTGCACAATCGCTTCAAGTGCATAAATCACGAAGCGAGCTATTTTGAAGGTGACAACAGTTAATAGCGATTTTTCACATATTTTTATTTTAATCACGTTCACTCCAAGCAATACATGGAAGCCAGTATGACACAAGGGATGTGGGAATAATTAGAAAACAGAAATACCACTAAGGAGTGAGTACAGAAGAAGAGTAATCATGAGAAAAGTAGATAGCGATTAACATTGTATTTAAATTTTTGAAAATTAAAGTTGGTTAGAAAGCATGGAGCTGCAAGGGAGTTCCACAAGCGAGAAGTGCGAAGAAACAAACTGTTAGCATAGAACTTACGGTTACATTTAGCCAATTCGATGAGACTTCGTTGCCAGTCTAGTTCTGCGCTTATATTCATAACATCTAGGTACCATAGCGAAGAGCTCATCTGAACAATTACCATGAAAATATTTATAGAAAAATGCACAGGAAGACAATTTTACGGCGGTGGGAAAGCGACTGAAGCCGAGACGCAAGACCAGGATCAATAATCTTCTTTTGTTTTATCAAGGATCTCTAGATATATAACAGGGCTACCGGACCATAATCCGGAAATTAAATTGTCACCTCTCCCTTTCATAATTCCAGTAGCTGCTCTAGGCCATCTATATTTGTCGGGATCTTTATAATTTTTAACAAAATATACTATTGGTAAAACTTAGATGCTATAATGATTCCTTTACTCTCACTAAAGTATATAATTTTATAATTATCTCTGTGCATGAAATAAAAAAAATCATATTTTGGTATTTAGGATTAGGGTTAGTTGAATGTACTAGCCAGATATTTTTTTAAAAATAACGTGTTTATCTATCTCAAGTGTGTGTTTGTATATATGTCTATACGTTAGTGTGTTTATGTATGTCTGTGAATTTATTGTATGTTTATGATCAGTATTACTGACTGATATTATGTTTCCTTAACACTATCCCAGTCACATTCTTCACGCCATTGCTCCTGTCGACTAGTTAAGGCTGCCACTTTCTATGATTTCCGCTGACTTTAAGTTGGGCTAAATGTAATTTGCCTTTTTCAGTTGACACATTCAGCTAAAAAAACTTATACTGTACAGAATAAATTATTTAAAATGGACATTTGAAAACAATAAGTTGAAATAAAAATGTTTTCTTAAAGATTATTTATGAAATGCCTATTAAGTATGACCCCAGCTTCGATAGGTCTCAGACCTATGCAGCCCGGTTAGCTACTCAAATTTTATTTCATTCTTCTTTTTTTTTTACTTTGTTTCTTTGTTTTTTCTTTGTTTCTTTCTCCTTTTTTTATTATGAACAGTATCACTGAAATATATTTCGGTCAATATTTTAAGGCACGGGGTTAAAACAATTTTGTATCCAGCTGAAGTCAAGAATGAAAACGACGGACAACGAAACATTTTTGTTGCTTTGAAACTGAGATAATTGAATATTTACTCACTCGGGCTGATCCCGACAAGCCCGAGCACCGGAGTCGCCAATGACACACACACACACACACACATATATATATATGAAGAAATATAGTCTTAAGGTGTGCAATATTTATGGGATAAAGTGCTCAATATCAGGCATAGGGCGTGTGTAAATATAAAAGTGAATATTGAAGTCAAGAATGTTTCATGCTAGACGCAAACGTCAGGCCTGATGATTGCATCTAGCATGAAACAGACTGTCCCTTCTAAATGTTGACTTCAATGTTAACTTTTATATTTACACAAGCTTTATTTCTGATATTGAGCACTTTTATCCCATAAATATGGTACACCTTAAAACTTCAATGTTCACTTTCATATATATATATATATATATATATATATATATATATATATATATATATATATATATAATCAGTTCGTACCAAGTTAGAACGTTCGTGTTGGAAAGTGACTGATAATCCTATCGCTGGTTGACACAATCGTGTGAGGGAAGCTGAGAGTCGACGAAACTGTTCAGGAGACGTCGACAGTTTTGACAGCACTAAATCGCAAGTTACCGTGACCGAAGTCTTAAGTGCATTGGCCGTGTTCAAATAACTGATCATGTCAGATGATGCGCTCACTCTCAGAAACTGCAATTAAGGTACAATTAGCATAGTTGCAGCATAAACCATAGGCTGGCTTTTGGAAGTTGAAAAACGCAAACGTGACTGTGCAGACATCTGCAACAGATATCAGCTCACCACCGTTCCCGGTAAGTGTACTCGAAAACGAGTAGCCGACTATATATATATATATATAAACACACACACACACACACACACACACACACACACACACACATATATATATATATATATATATTAGGTTTAATCCTTTCAAGTCCACGAATTAAATCATTTTCCTTTTTTAAATATTAAGATAACAAATTACAAAAGTTGCTCGCCTTGCATATTCGAATTTGGAACGCTATAAATGAACAGTGAGAATATATTTTGAATTTACGGAGCTACAAATCAACAGATAATGTAATCCCCAGCAAATGGTCTCGGATGACATTGAAAGTACTTGGTAAAATATAAATTATTTAAAAGAAAATTTTTGAATTTTTTAATCAATTTTTACAGCCACAAAGAAATTAATTCGTGGACTTGAAATGATTAACACTAAATTAAATAGACATAATATATCTAAATTATTTAACCAACCATATATGAATAAAAGTAAGCTGCCTAAATATATATATATATATATATATATATATATATATATATATATATATATATATATATATATATATATAGTAATACTAATTCATCATGTCTAGACCTAGATTCCTCAACACACGAAGAAAAGCACTGGATATCCGCTTCGTTCAATTATTGGGACTCATCAGCAGCGCATATCCACTACCGAGATCGAATCAGGGTTGTTACGATACAACGCATGCCTCATACCATTGTGCCAGCGGGCCTCGGTGACGAACAGAAAACTGAGTTACTAGACACAATATAGCACAGCTCATCCTATTCCGCTGTTGATACTCATCCAAGTCTCCATAACCCACAGCACTTCTTACACCAAGCCGGTCAAGGCAGACCATTTGAAGCTGGATCCAGCATAGGTTTATATAACTGATTAGTAATTTGGGGATTCGTATAATTTTTCATAACAATTCATTAGGACCGTTACGCCGGGTTCGATTCCCAGAGTCGGTAGGGGATGCGCACTGTTGACGAGTCTCCCAAAAAAGATGAAACGGTTCGTCCAGTGCTTGTGTGTGTTGAGGATTCTAGGTCTAGACATGATGAATTATTGTGAAAATTATACAAATCCCCCGATTTACTAATCATATATATAGTCATTATTATATAAATAAATGTACATGTAATTGTTCATATATATATATAAGAATTGTGGTGATAAAATGATAATATATAATAGTATAATTAAAATGCATAGAGCATGAAACTCCGAGTTGTATTGCCGGCGTGGGGTATTATGTATATCTATTAATATATACTTAATAGTTCTTTTATTATATATAAATATATATATATAACTTTTGGTGTAAGAAAAACAGTGGTCAATGCTAAATAAAAGTACTATTAAGTATATATTAATAGATGTACATAATACCCCACGCCGGCAATACAACTCGGAGTTTCATGCTCTATGCATTTTAATTATACTATTATATATTATCATTTTATCACCACAATTCTTATTTTTATTAATTTATCACTTACTATTTTAAAGCAAAAAATGAGTTACACCCCCTTTGATCCTTAAACGTATTTTAATAACAGCGTCCGTTTTTCATAAAAATTAAAATTAGAATTTGAATTTCTAACTCTTATTTTCAATCTTAAATATAAGTTTGACTTTAAATTCAAATTTCAAGATAATGCAGTTAAATATTTAAAAACGATAATAATTCACCCAAACAACAACATATCTCGTGAAACTTAGAAATATTAACCAAATGGCAGGTGACAATAAATATAAATTTTGATAAATGTACTTTTAAATAAATAAACAGGGCGTCTACTCAAATATGGGTATCCACTAAAAGTAATAAAATGTCGAAATTATAAATGAGGAATTCATTCTTTTTCTTTTGAAATTCCTTTGTTTACATTAGGATACGAAACTGAGCAGATATGAATGTTTTCAGAGTTGGAGAAAGATTTGTATTCATAAGGCAGTAATTAATCATGCTGAGTCGGCAACTCACTCCGTGGCCGAGTTGGCCTAAAGCACGTCGGGTCTAACGATGATTACTCCCGTCCAGGAGGACGTTGGATCGAATTCTATCCGAGGGCGCATATATTTTTCAATTAATCAGGCTGATAGGCCAAAATAAATAAATATATACGAGTATCCACTAAAATAGAGTTTAAGAGTGTGTGTATATATATATATATATATATATATATATATATATATATATATATATATATATATATATATATGTGTGTTTTGTAGATGTCATACTTTTTCTTAATTATTAGCTCTCTGCATTAATATTACTTCTCCTCCCACCGAATTTTTTCAAGGCCTCTCAATTGCAAGATCCTTATTGTTAATTTCACTCAAACTTGATTTCTGTTGCTATAGCAGGATATGGCAGCACAACGATGAAATTCAAGCACATTATTGTTTAGGGATCAGAGTCATCCTCAGTGTCAGGATAAACTTCTTGTACAGGTAATGAACTCACGTGCAGAGTGATAAAGGTTAATTAAGGCTCACAAATGCACAGGCCAGTAGAGGTAATTCCTACTGTTTCAAAAACATGGTCGTCTGCTCAAACATGTGTTTCTATATAACGTTCAAATAATATATATATATTTATGTGTGTGTGCTTGCTACTTGTATACTGAAACCTGAGTAAACAGACACATTCATATTTAAAATGTCCTTCATGTGTCAAATCTGACCTCACGCATGACTTTACATTCACACATATACGCATATACATTGTTAAACACACCCTAACGCACAGGCACCGACACACGTACACCGGAAGAGCCAAAAACACGCTAAGGAATGCAAATATAAGTCCACGTACACACACACATGACACCCACCCACATATATTACTGGGTAACAGAATATATATATATATATATATATATATATATATATACATGAATGTGTATGTGTGTGTGTGTGTGTGTGTGCGTGAGTGTGTGTGTTATGCATTTTTTGAATTGTTATACAAATAACGCTTTTTGCTTCGTATGACAATAGTGCACTATCTGGAAAAAAAGTTTAAAAAGTTAAAAATATCAATTCTCTTTCTCATTTGTGTATTTAGGTTGCAAATGTACTTTAAGGCAAATAATATTAATGACAACAATATAGATATAAATAAATACATATTATGCATAGAAAATGCTACTGATGCCAAATCGGTCGGGTTTAGATCCCGACTTGAAGCAATCGGATGTCGAGCCGCACCGATGAGCTGTGATACAGCGAAACAGGCCTGTACACGGATGACATTATTGTCCTTTCGAAAAATTTCGGTTAAGCACTGTTGAGAGATAGGGTAATTCTGAACAGCAGCCGTGCACGCTAACGCAAGTTAAAAATCATATATGGATCAGAATCCGACAGGATAAGATAAACAACAAATAGGAAACGTGTTTAGATGTAACAGGTTCCACATTTCTTAAAGTTTCGTTAGAGCTTGAGAGAAAACAGAACAGGAGACTTTAAAGTTCTTTATAAAAACAAATGCCCTTTTCAGTTTTTGCTTACATAATTACAAAATATACATGAATTAAAATATAAAATTTGGAGTACTCTTGGTTATACACTACGTGTTTTAGGCTGATTTTTATACTCTTTCTATATGAAGTGTGTAATCGATAAAATACATGACGGACCTATTTTCTTTTATTATGAAAAGAAAAGTGATTCTGGATTATTTAAACAAAAAATATTATGTGAATTTTAATAATTAACATTTAAATTTAAAATTTTATTTTTTGCATTAAGGGCCAAAAATTAACATTAAACGCTTCTTCTTGTATCATGATGCTTCAAATTCTTATGTTATACTGCTTCTTCTTCTATTTGTCGTGACTCCACAACTTCTTATCCTACGTAAAGGGTTATAGTGAATCTACTTCTATGTGTCGTAATCCTTCACATTCTTATCATCCGTAGAGGGTGGGTTATACTGCATCTTCTTCTTCTTCTTCTTCTTCTTCTTCTTCTTCTTCTTCTTCTTCTTCTTCTTCTTCATCTCGTGACCATTGAACTTGATCGTAGTGGGTTACTCTCTCTGCTTGTTCTGTTTTAATATGAATGCATCTTCCAAAATTCGATTTGAAAATTCATAGAATATTTTAATTTTTTTGTGAATTGTTTTGATTTGAATTATCAATGCTATTTTATTTCATTTTAATTTAGAAAAAAATGACACCACACCCCTCCCTCATGATATTAACTTATTTTATTTGAACGAAATGCATCTTAATTATAGGCAGGATGAAAAAGCATTTAAATACATAATTCGCCGGTACATGTCACTAAATGATTCATCATCGACTACAATGTTTAGAATATCAGACTTCAATTATTACCAACCATACCGAGCCTTATAAATCCCCTTATGTAAAAATAATGTTGACCGCCAACACTAATAAAAAAAAAAGAAAAAAACGATATTAAATACTTACATTGGGCGTACATGCACTACACTCTCTCGCAGATTGACCTGTAACCTGTCGAAACTTAGTGTAATCCGTGCACACATTGATCAGCGCATCATGAACGATGAACAACATTCAACATAAGATAAAAATATTAGTAGATAACACCAAAATACTTTACAGCATCCAATTCAAGGAAAGACTCAAAACTCTAGGATCTATTACACTGAGCAAAAAAAAAAAAATTAAGTTGTCCATATTTTTCCAAATGATTTACATGGTTGTGTCCGAAAATGTCAATCCGGTCATGTTTTTGTGTTATGCTGAGTTTTAAAAATCCGATCTTATGATTAAATCGATCATATTTTGTGACATTATCGATTGAATTTTCTTAGTATTTCTCATAGTTTTTAAGAGAAAAAATTGTTTTCTAACACAATTTATTAATTAAATGTTACAAGCGTCAATTACAATAAATTGAATAGTGTACATTGATAAATGTAAGTACATATAGATTGCATGTTACGTCATCATTGTTCAAAATTCAGGACTTGAAATTCCATTTATTCAAACCCTTAGATAGAATGATCAGCGGCAGGGATGTCTCTCTTCAAAATCCAGCAGTAATCAGCCCCCGTGACTGCATCCCAGCGTCCCTGATACCGAGTCTCCATCTCTTTCATGTCCTGATGGAATCTCTCCCCAAATTCTCCGGAAACTGATCCATATCCGAGAGTAAATAATGCATTTTGATGCTCATGTTGCATCTGAGGTTTCTGGAAGCAGTCAGCATATTGATGATAAGTTCTGCGGAGTTCCTGGCCTTGTTATTGCCAAGAAAGTTCTTTACGTCCAGAACAAAAGACTTCCATGCTTCCAGTTCCACTTCGTACATTGAGTTTTCAAACTCTGGATATCTGATAAGCTGACAGATTTGAGGACCATAAATGATGACAGCTTTTCAACTTCTCTGTCGTCAATCCTGGAAAAGCCTGGCACATGTAAGTGAAGCAGCCACTATCCTATTACGTGTTATTTGTTTATAAATATTTTGGAGGCGTGTTTTAATATTTATGAAGCTATATTAAACTCTGCCTTGTGCCAAATGCAACCCTCGTGGGGGTGGGGGCTAGATACCGAATCGAGGCGAGACGATAGTAGTTCACTCCAAACCAGACTGACAGTCATACTAACACCTTCCACATCTTGTATTATTATTTCGTGTAATATACCTTCGTTATTTCTACTCTTGTGTTCAGGTTGTTCTTTCTTGGTCCTAACTTGGACCATAACAAAAATAAAATATCATTCACCAAAGAAGGTATCTTAAAAGTACCGATCATAAAAGTAATTTGCGCATATATTTTATTATAATATTAAAAATTAAAATAAAATAAAAATAAAAATTTCAATTAAATTAATAAATAAATCGCAGTCTTTTTTTGCAGTCTCATTTTCAGTAACCATTGGACGCCACGCTGGAGTATTTCAAACGTCTAGTTTCCAAAAGAATACCATTATGCAGACAAAAGAATTATAACTACCATTTAGACACAACATCGGTTCTTGATAATGACTGCGAAAGCCGACAGTACATGAACAAATTTATTCACAAATTCGAGCACAATACTCAACATCTTTTTCAGAAATTGAAAAAAATACGATAAAAAATGAAACAGCAGAATGGTTCATAATCATTTTTGGTTCTCACCCGTCGAGGTGCAATTGAAATGCACCGAAACGAAGTTGCATCTTTGTAGTGCGTAAACGGTTTTTGTCTATATGAAAAAATTATAATAAATAATTATTCCTCTACTATCGGTATTGAGCACTCTTTTAAATGAATGTTGTGAACGTTATAATTTAATTATCATTTTCGTTCTCATTGCATCGGATATATATATATATATATATATATATATATATATATATATATATATATATAGTACGATGTATAAATTGTCGTTTAAATTACGCAAAAATGAACATAACACCTGTTATCTTAGCCTGTTCAAGTGTAGTGACAACCGTTATGTTCCCCGCATATTCCAATAAACTATGCCTCTTACTCCAACTCTCTAACAAGAGTGGCTCTTGGGCCTTTTACAGGATGAACAACACTGTAAAACAATGTAACATAACCCGACTGTTGTAACCTAGGGAAAGTTAATGAATAGAATAATCATACGGAGGTTGATAATGAACGATAATAATTAGGACAAGAACAACACATAAGATTCGCCAGCGGCGCGTAGAAGTAGTCAACTACTGGAAGTGAGTCAAGTGAGTTTCACAATGAATCTCCAACTGCTGACCAACATACAGTATTTACTATTGTATTTATGTGAAAGCGGACATACCCATTATCATTCGTAGGTATGCTACAACAAATTCAAATAGGGTTTTTCGGCTTCGCGTTCCGAACTGCTAACCATCATACTAATTTGTACATCGTCTAAGCTGGATAGTCGAAGGTAATTTTTTTTTCTGAATGAATAGATTCATATTTTATTGAATTCATCTCTCTTTGAAACCTGCTGAGTTTCTCTGGTGTGCTGAAAGAATGTCATAAACTGATCTGATCATCACATGCTTCAATATTCCCGGCATCGTGTATTCCTTTTTTCTATCTTCAAGCATACAGATGCAGGTTATGTTCTAAAAATTCCATTTTTCTTTCGCTTAACTAAATTCCAGTAATCTTTGGATTGGTCCAAAAACTTTTAGCGTCTTCTTCTTCTTCTTTGTGCTTTGTCCTTTCAGCACGTGGTTCTTCACAATTTCCTGCTATTTGTAACTCTTAGTAAAAGTTATCCTTTCGCAGTCTCTTTTAATTATTGTTCTGCCATGTAGATTATTGGCTTCTTTCCTCTGTCCCTCTTGCCTTTAATACGTCCTGTCAGTGTCAATCTTTCTAAACTGTCTTTCCTCATTACGTGTCCTGGAAATAACTATGTATCATTTTTGTTTACATTTTCTCTAAAATTTCGTCTTTGCTCGCATGTTCAGTCCATGGTATTCTCAGCATCATCCTGTAGAACCACATTTTTGTGGCTTCATTTATTTGTCCTGTATTCACTACCATTTAAGAGAACTGATATAACGTAACAGTTAAATGCTCTTTTCTTTGTTTTTTAACGAGATTTTCCTGATTTTTAATATTTTGCTTAGGTTTTGGAAGGCATCTTTTGTTATCCCAATTCGGAACGAACCTTTTCATGTGTTTTTTCAGGCGTCTCTTTTTTGTGTGTGTCTGTAACTTATGAAATTCTCATCGTTACAATGTTATACAAACTGGCGAGAACGTGCGGATCTATTTTTGCCTTCTTTAGACAACCCTATATATATATATTGTTGATTGAAACTGTTTGTAGAGTAGTACAATAATACTGGATTAATCTGTGCGAGACTCGAGAAGCGGGTAAATGATGCCAATGTATGCAAGCCACTACAGAACAGCTCTTGACTGGCAAACACTTTACACACGTTACTAACGCTTTACACTATTGACACAATGTAAATAAAAGAATAAATTGAAGTTAATCATAAAAACATGCATTCTGAATTTTAACTATTTTTATTATCTCATATGCTGTCAAATTTATTCATTTTTTTCTTCCGTTAAGAATCAAATATTTATGGAGAATTCATTATTGCTAATTGTCAAAATAATTAATAAATTCTTCATTATTTAGTGTCAGTATCAAACTGTTTTACTAACGCTCCTTAGGGAGATAAATGTCATCAGATTAAATTCGAAATGATTAATTAAAAAAAAAAAAAGAGAGAAAATAATTTCAAAACCGAATACATCTGCCTATAGCCACAACTACGTCTATAGTAAAGAAAACGAATACAATACAAAATAATAAGCTGAAATGTGAGGGAGAGATTAACACTATTTTTACTGTATAACCTGTAATAATTGCCACAAGGAATACATCAGAGAAACCTCAAGGAAGTTAAATAAAAGTTTTTATGAGCACAAAAGGGATCTTTTACAAAACAACACATTAAATGCATTAGTTGCTCACCTTAACGAGACTGATAAGAATTTTTAGTTTCAAAAATACTACTCTAATTAAAAGAGAAAACACTGAAAATGTTCAAAAGTTGCTTTAATTGTGAGGTCGTATATTTTTGTCCAGGTTCTTTGTTTCTCTATTTTTGGTAGACCTTTTATTATAATAATGTGGAATATTTCATGACAAAAGTGAAGGAAACAAAAAGAAAAGGAATCTAAATGAAATCGGCTTAATTATATAGCAAAAACATGTCAAACTTTAAAAATATGAAATTTTAAATGTTTAGCGTCCTTTGTTAGCGTCTGTGTAGTCTCATTATCGTAAACATCAGTTTAGTCTGATGAAGTCCTAAAGGACGAAACGCGTCACCCCGAAACTTTTTCCACTTTGTCATACGTCTTTCCACAGAAATTTGTATATATATATATATATATGAAATATATTATTCATATATATTAATATATATATCATTCATACTGTTCTTTTACTATACCTGAAATTTTTACATATATATATATATATATATATATATATATATATATATATATATATATATATATATATATACAACTAAAAAAAGAACGAAATATATATATATATATATATATATATATATATATATATATACAACTATAAAAGAACGAAATATATATATATATATATAGCGGCTCCGACTAAGGAATTCCCGTGGGATCCATTACATTCACTTATGTGCTAATGTCCTTTGGAAAAAAGCTATTCTCCCTCCAGCTCTGGGTAAGTAGCAGAACAGACTGGGTTCTATAGCCTTGGATGGCAACCGGTCTAGGAGAAGGACAACTCTCAATTCAAAACCTGCAGATGATCGTTTGGAGACCTTGTGGCACAGTGCACCAGGTCTCTGTTTTCGGCCCTTCAAAAAGTGTGGTAGGCTCTGCACCAAGCCTTCACCACTATAATCAAATCACATGTGCTGGTGTCTGGGCTGTCGGTCACGAGGAACTGAGCTGCTTGATCCTCATGCGGCGAATACGACGGGTGTGTCCACCATATATATATATATATATATATATATATATATGGTGAACTCTCCTGTCGTATTCGATATATATATATATATATATATACGCACTATATACGCCCCCGAAAAAATAAAATTCAATCGAGCACTTTAAAGGGAAAAGCGCGAATTTGTATACAGTGACTACTATTGCTGATCCAAAAGCTCGTCTATGAATTGAGCACTCTGGCGTGTTTATTCTAAAATAAATACATAAAAGTTCAACATCCTCTTTACCGGAAGCTGATAGCTCAGGTGAAAAATCTCCGGCTGATGCTAAATCGGTCGGGTTTCGACCCTGGTTTGAGGAATCAGATGTCTAGGTATACTGATGAGCTGTGATACAAAGAAACAGTCTGTCCGTGGATGACACACACACATACATTAATTGCAATTAAATATGGGTAATAATCTGACTAAATGACAGGGTAATAGACAAATAGGAAACGTTTATAAATTTAAAGTATTTCGATTTATCTAAGGTGTTTTTTTTTGGGGGGATTATGTAGGAGAAAGTTCTGTTACTTTTAGTTCTGTGTTGTTTGTATTTCATTGCCCAGGTAGGTCTCATGTGTCTTTTTCTTGTGTTGTTAACATTCGTGTGTGTGCGCACTTGTATACGTTTCGATTCTAGTGGGCATTATTGTGTTGTTTTGGTAGTCTCCATGTGTATAATTCCTGAAAATATTATTGAAATGTTGGCAGGTCTGTCTGTGTATCCTATCTCTGGATAGTCTTGCAGGATTTCGATGATAACCCGTGTACGTATGTGTCTAGTGGGCATTTTTATTTCTGTCTGGTAGTGTCTGTATGTTTGTTGGGGGATGTTTGAATTGGGGGTGAAAGACTTATATTACACCGGCTGCAATTACGTGAATCTTAGATAATATCGGTTTGAGGAAAGATGGTGATATGAAAATTTGTGTTCGGCGCGTGTTTATCAATCGGAAAGTGTTTATTAGTATCCCTTCTAAATACTTTCTTCCTAGTAAACTAGTGTTCCTTTCTTATAAAGTTATGGTCTGTTTTATTTCTATGCGTTCGCTGGGTTGTCCCAACGTAGGTCTTCACACTAGTGTGCGATGGGAAAATTATCGCCATATTATATTTTTAATTTTGCGCATGCTCGTTGTTTGTTTTTTTATTTTGTCGGCCATTTGGGCACCATGATACAATTCACTCCGCCGTAAATTTGGAAACGGAATGTTTCCAAATTTCTGTTTGGCATTCGCACCGGAAGCTCCAGTACGAACATATCAGAATATCAGTGTCAATCTGAGGACAGCGTAGAGGATTCGGAAAGAGGTTGCTGAGTCTAATGGTGATTACGAAGGTGTTTGGAGTGATCACTAGTCATGGCTATGTTATACCTCCATTCATCTTCCTACAGGGCTTTAGACAACACGTAGGCCTACATCAAGTGTCTTAAGAATATAAAGCTCCCCTGGGTCAGAAAGGTGACTGCTAGAAGAAAATCTGTCTGGCAACAGGACTCTGCACCATGCCACACACGGAGAAAGAGAACCTATTCATGGCTGTCAGACAATTTCTTCGACCATATCACCCCTTACACCTGGCAATCTAATTCCACAGACTGCAGACCCCTTCATGTATGTGTGTGGTGCAGTTGAGCGAGAGACCCAAAAACTCCTTGTAACACCAAAGATGAACTGAAGGCAAAGATTATGGCAGCATTCACCAACGTAAAAGAAGGAGACCGCACAGAAAAGTTGCAGGAGATTCCGAAGTCGTCTAGAGGTCGAGGTTGGAGCCAATGGCGATTTTATTGAATAGATTTAATCTTTAGTATTTCAAGATATTTTTGTGTAATTTTGGTAAAAAATATCTATTAAAATGAGATGTCAATGTTTTTTTTCTTATTTTTGTGTCGTTTAGACGACAATTTATCCATCGCAACCTGTATGTGCATCTGTCGTCTCTATATTTGGTTCTTCTAATAAGCGTTTGTCATATATATATATATATATATATATATATATATATATATATATATATATATATATATGAATGAGGCAATGAGTTTGAATCTGGTTTTACCTGTTCTTTTGTTTGAATAAGTGTCAAGGGGGCTAATGATAATTCAATGTCAAAAAATAAAAATAAAAAAAATAAAAATAAAGAAATCATACAAACCCCCAAACCCGCTTCACTTTCGGGTAATTTTTCTTTTATAGAATGCTTCCCCCGCCCTAGAGACTTTAAGTTTGTGATTGCAGTACCCTGTTGTGGCGGTGGGTGGGGCAGTGAGTCTCATTGACTTCAGCCATTGTTCATTGGGCACCGGTTTATTTCCCATGAAATTATTTTTTTCACTAGCTTCACAAATTTAAATATAATTCTCTTTCTTTCTTTCTTTCTTTCTTTCTTTCTTTCTTTCTTTCTTTCTTTCTTTCTTCTTTTTAATAACTTTCTTTGTCTTGATAAATTTCTTCTTCTTTCTTTCGCTTTTATCATATCTTTCTTTATTTCGATGAATTTCCCTTTCTTTCTTTCTTTCTTTCTTTCTTTCTTTCTTTCTTTCTTTCTTTCCTTTTTTAATATAACTTTCTTTTTCCTGATAAATTTCTCCTCTCTTTCGTTCTTTCTTTCCTTCGTTCTGTCTTTCTTTCTTTCGGAAATGTGGTAGAAATACTCCATTTTTGGTCTGATCTGACATTTGCAAAGATAAAACATAACAGAAGGAGTTAAGTACTTTCATGAGTGGTACGAGGAGCCGACCATTTTCCCACCATCCTCAGCAGTGGATCGTATATATGAGTTCCACTGGAGAGAACTTGAGTCCCAATAGACGTCCAATGAAGTTTGCCTCATCGAAAGTGTAACATTTCATCGTGAGTAAAATCAGGGTCTGCTCGATGCTCATGGAACGTTACTAGCTTGATCTTGGAGGTGAAAGTTACATGTCAGTCTTCACCTCATAGTTCTGTTAGAGCTAGATCAGCTGCAAAGACCAGCTGCCACCCTGTGAGCATCTTGATTTTTGGAGGTGCAACCATAAATTGCGGCATCATATCCACAGATATTCACTAATGATCTGAGAACTTTCCGAGAGAGAACTTAAAGCAGAAAGTCTGTATGACCAAGGAGAGATTCTGGGGAATTGATGTCATGAGATTTGGAAGACTGAACATTAATAACAAATTTCATGGACTTACCTGAGAGGAAAGATTTGACAATTGCGAAGACACTTCCAGAGGCACGGTAGAACCCCACTATGCCATACCATTTCAAAAACCTTTGAGGTATCTAGAGTAGGTACCTCCAAA
The DNA here is from genome assembly GCA_903632075.3 of Acanthosepion pharaonis. Classification (NCBI taxonomy): domain Eukaryota; kingdom Metazoa; phylum Mollusca; class Cephalopoda; order Sepiida; family Sepiidae; genus Acanthosepion; species Acanthosepion pharaonis. The sequence continues at coordinate 624,281 of CAHIKZ030004041.1, read as the reverse complement.
AATTTGGTATACCTAAGTTTTAAATATATTTCCATGAATGAAAAATCTTCCTTGAATTTTCCTTTTTAGCCTCAATTAAAAGCTAAAGGATTAAATGTTTAATTCCAGAAGGCAAAAATACTGTGGTGTGTTTCAAATAGAAATTAGAATAATTTTAATCGTTTCATTTTTTTGAAAAAAAAAAAACAATCGAAACGGCCATTTTAAATTTTTTTAGATTAATTCTCGGTTTTAAAAATCTTGCAAAAATAAAATATATATTTCTGAAACGTTATTTGCATAAAATTAGCAAATTTAAAGTTAAATTAATCTGTTTTGAAACAAATATTACTTACTTATAGCATAAAATTTTCTATACAAGCATTTCTTGACCACGGGTTTTTTTCTTTCTCACGTCGCCATCGATAAATTGATGCTGAAGATCTTACAGGTTAAGCATGGTGGATCAGAATTGAGAAAAATTTACGAATTCTAAGTAAAAACCATTGTTTTTGTTTTTAAAATACTAGGTAATTTTTAAAAATTAATAAAATTTAATATTTTATTGATTTTTTTTTTTTAGATTCTTAACCTTACGATTAAAGATGCTTTCTGCAAATATAATAAAATTTAGAATACTATAAAAATTTCTTAAATTAATAACATTTCATAAATTATTGCATTACCTCTAATTTTTTAATCCTTTCTACCACGTTCGAAATGTTGGTTAATGTGTTTTTGTTTGGGTTTGTTTTTTGCGTTAGCGGTGTACTTTAAATTTGATAACTTTCCTCAACGTTTCAGAAAAATATATTGTATTTTACAAAATTTTAAAAACGAGAATTAACTTTTGTTAATTTTTATCGCTTTTTTTACTGGCAAAAAATACAAAATCTAATATATAATTTCTGTTTGAAATACACCAGAGTATTTTGCTTACTGGAAATAGCAAAAAAAATATTTTTTAATCATTTAGCTTTCAATTAAAGATAAAATGAAATCTTCAAGAAAGCTTTTTCATATTTTTTTAATTCATTTTTAAAACTTAGGTACCGAGAATTAGTGGAGGTACCGACCACAATTGAAAATAAAATGAGAAAAGAAAACTAATTTCAAATGTAAAAGAAATAAAATATAAAAATAATCAAATTAAACATTAGGGTTAAAATGAAATAAAGCGTTACATTTCAAACTTTTTTTTTATCAAACTATAACCCACAAAGAGAATAAAGAAACTTAAAAAAATAAAAAAATCAATAAAAACAAATTATTTTTCTTAACTTAACGTAAAATTAAAAGTTTTATGAGCGTAAGGAGGACAACCCTTGAAAATCGCTTCCTTCTAACAATGATGTTGCATATGAAATACCATGCTTAAAAAAAAGAACATTTAGACGCAGAAAAAAATATTTTTAATTATTGTGAAAAAATTTGGTAGAATGATTTGTATTAAGCTCTACAATTTTCGCTTAGTAAATATAGTCTTCACTTAATAATATAATAACCTAACTTTAGCGATGTTTGGAAGAATTTTAAAACATTTTTGAAATTTAATAATTAAAAAAGAAAAATGCAAACAATTCTTGTAAAAATTCATTATTCATCGAAATTTTTTTTCAGACTATAATGTCCTTAATATATATTATTTATAGAAGCAATTAAAAACTTATCTAATTAAATAATTAGATACTTTTATTGCAGTTTTTATTTTACGATTTGGAGCAGATTTTAAGAAACTTGGTAGTAGTTTGGAAAAAAATGATTTACATTTTCCAAGGTCTCCTGCTTTTAACTAATAAAAAACATTTCGTTAACGATTTTAAATTCTAGAAAATTTTATGAACTTAAGTAAAGCAGTTAACAGATGCCAAAAATAATTTCAAGAAGATTTTGTAAAGATAATAATTTAAAAAATAAATTAATTCATTTGTAAATAAATCCTGAAAATTTAATTAAAATGCGAAATTTTTTTTGATTTTTGCAAGAATTTCAAAATAATATTTTCAACGGAAATGGCGGCGCAAAAATATCACTTACCAGCTCTCTTACACTGTCGACACACACACACACACACACAAACACACACACACACACACACACACACACACACACACACACACACACACACACACACAGAGTTTCGAACGTTTAAGAAAGGAGTAAAAAATCTTTAAAATAATTAAAAAATACTTTGTGCTTTTCTCTTAATAATAACATAAACATTTAGACGATAAAACATTTTTATTAAGTTCAGGCTCTTTTTTTCATCATAGTATTCTCTTTTTTCAGCGAATTATTGGAGGTACCTAATTTAGAGTAATCAACCTCGTGATTAAGTTAATATCGAGAGTTTCGCTAATTCGGTGTACAGCGAGTATTAAAACATCAGCAGTGGACCTAGAAGAGCGAAATCCATACTGTTAGTTCTTGTTGATTTGAACGACGACGTTTTTGTTGATAATGTCGAAGAGTTTGTTGATGACACTCAGGAAGCTAATTGGGCGATATTTCAACGAGGATTAGCGCTCATTCACATTCTTGAAAATAGGGCAAACAGCTGACAACAAAGGAATTTTATCCGATTCGGTACCCTTCGTAGAAACAATACTTTTGATAGGTCTGGGCGCTTCCCGAATCTTAATAGACACCGAGATAGCTCAGTCTATGGATTTAGACGTTAGACCTACTAACTCTACAGTTAGTATAGTTTCTTCTGACTGATCATTATAACCTTTAGGAAAATGTAAAGCGAATCTTACGGTGGTTACAGAAACTTACAAAAAATTGAATTTATCCCTAATCGATAATTTATGTGCTGATATGATCCCCAGACAAAACTTTCATGGCCTACACAAAAAATAGAAATTTTATATGAGGGCAACAGACCACCTCTAAAACTTTGTGGACGAGCTAGCATGAGGATTTCACCCCCAACCCTTGTTGTCACCTGACTGTAGTATAGACCTATATCTGTGAAATCCCGACGATACTCTAGAGAAGAGGAGGCATTTATAAGGAAAGAAATAATAAAAAAAAAAGCCTCTTGTATTCAGATATCATTAAACTTGGTAGATCTCCGTGAAGAACGCAAGTAGTGGTTACTAAGGAAGAGAAACGAAAGAAAATAGCTTTGTCATAGATTATTCACAAATGATAAATCGTTTTACCTTAAAAGATGTCTATTCTCTACCTATGATTACAACGATGGTTTCGGAAATAGCCAAGTATAGTAATTACGCTAAGATAAACCTAAAAGGTGAGTATCATCCAGTTTCTCGATGTAAAGCAGACCGCCCTTACACAGGTTTTGAAGGGAAAATTTTTGGAAACTTTTGGAAATTGTTTAATTTCAAAAGGATGCCATCTACACAAATAAAGTACCTGAATTTTAAAGAATTTGGGATGAAATAATCGAAAGTGAACATTCACGTATATAGATGATGTGACCATTTGGGGTATTAATGAAAGAGAACATGACACTAAATTGATAAGATTCAAAGAAATGATTAAAATGTACAATCTCACTTTAAATGAGAATAAATATGTCTACAGAATAACGAAAATTAAACTTTTGGGCTATGAAGTAAATAAAGGGACTGTTAGACTAGACTCTGAAAGGATGAAACCTCTGCGAGAACTCCCCTACTCCTGGCCATAAAAAAACTCAAAGGAGCATCGTCGGAATGTTCGCTTACTACAGTCGTTGGATCCCAAATTATTCGATAAAAATTCACACGATGAATAACAACACTATATTTCCCTTATCTGCTGAAATAAAAGATTCTTTTGAATATTTGAAAAGGGAATTTGAAAGAGCTATAATACACATTCTAGACGATGAAAAATATATCGAAATTGAAACTGATGCTAGCTACATGAGCTTAGCTGCGGTGCTAAATCAAAGAAGTAGGCCTGTTGCATTTTGGTCCACAACTCTAAACCCTTTTGAACGAAACCACTCCCCAGTAGAGACAGAAGCTAATGCGACCATCGAAAAAATCAAGGAATGGAGTCATTACCTGAAAGTTGAATATTTTATTCTTGTCTCAGCCCAAAAAGCTGTATCCTATATTTTCAATAAGCCTAAAGCTTCCAAGACTAAAAACGACAAAATTCATCGATGGCGAATTGAACTTTCCACATACAAATATGGTATCAGATATCGTTTGGGCATCAAAAGAGCATGTCATCCTGGAGTATCAAAAATGATGCACTTTATCAGGTTGAGTTATTTGTCCTACTTAACAAAAGAAGTAAAGTGAAATCGAGGAGGAAACATATTTATTGACTATCATTGATGAATATACTCATTTCCCCTTTTGCGTGTAGAGACATGCTTACTACAACTCTTTTGACTTACTTAAGTAAATTATTTTGCATATTTGGTATGCTAAGTTATATACACTCTGATAGAGGACCTAGTTTTATGTCGGTGGATTTAAGAAGATATTTTCAAGAGCAATAGCTACTAGTTGATCTATACAACAAACAGGGAAATGGTCAAGTGGAGAGACTGAACGGAATTCTGTGAAGGACGATCAACAGCCTTAAAATCGAGAGGTTTACCTATTCATGGGAAACCGTTTTATCTAATGTTCTCCACTCGATTCGTTTCTTACTGTCTACAGCCACAAGTGTACTCCTCATGAAGGATGTTTTCTTATCCAAGAAAATCTACCTTCGGAAAATCTGTTCCTTCGTGGTTAACGATTCCTGGGAAAGATGGAAACTACGTTCAGAACAACAAGTACAAACCTATTTTATGAGAAGTTGAGCTGATTCCGACAAATCCCGATTACGTTCTTTTTTAGAAAATAGAAAAGTTTCTCTACGTCACCTCGCCCCTGCTGGGGAGGGGACGATAATCTCAAGCTGGTCGTAGTTACATTAGTTTTAAATGGCTCTATACAGGATACGGATGGAAATAACATAGCAAAAATCAGAAGATACTGTACCAGAATCAGTGTCCAGTGATTCAACTGAAGGGGCTTAACTAGGAATCTGTAACTTTCCTAACCCAAACACTGCAAAATGTCACTCCCACCAAATCATCTAAGGCGCTCTAAGCGTGACACCAAGGAACCTAAACGACTCGATATCTTTTCTTTTGCCGAAATAAAGTATTTTAAATTTACATTAGCAAAAAAATTGGGAGGAGAATATTAGTATTCATACGCAATCTTCGCCATATAAATAGCATTTGATACAGGTGGAGGCTAAACTAATCCTGACCTTGAAGACTAGACTACTAGAGAAATAGTAGTAAATACTTCTGCCTAATTATAGTTTACGACAGTCGTGTTAATGATCTGATGGAGAAACGAGAATGTTATAATTTGGCGCATGTCGCGTAGCATTACGTGCGGTCGTATTCCATGGCAGACTAAATGTAGGTCTTCATGTACACAGGTTGTATATATATATATATATATATATATATATATATATATATATATATATATCAGGTGCGTACAAAAAATTTCCAAATATTTTTAATAGTAGAAACATATGGTTGTAATATTAACAATAATATAAATTATAAAATAAAGAGCTTTCTACTGAGTATACACTTAAAAGGTTTAATATTATTCTGCTGTGTATAATAATAAAATGCGAGGAATTTTTTCAGATAGAGATATATATATATATATATATATATATATATATATATATATATATATATATATATATATAATAATCTAATGTCAAGAGCCCCTGTTTGCCAGGGCGGCGAGCAAATTTCTATTATAGACGCCTTCTCAACCCACGGAGTCCACCTGTGGTTTTATAAGGCAATGAGGCCAAGCGGGACTTAGTTACAGTTTCTGGGGAAGAGAGCATATAATCTGACATGATCATTTATCTTTTCTAACAAGGCTTGCGCAGTGAAACTCTCGGTCACGATGACTTGTTAATTCGTGCTAACATAACTATCGACGGCTCGAAAGGTTTCGCCTATCCAATTTCACTTACTTAACCCGTGGTGTGGGTGTCATGCACTTTCCAAAGATGCCGCGCGCTGGGATCCCATTCTCACGCTGAGGTTATCAAGAAGTCACCTCCTCAACAAAGCCGAGATTCGAACCCAGGTTTCATGATCGGAAAGCAAAATTTCTAAACACACGGCTATATATATATATATATATATATATATATATATATATATATATATATATATATATATATATATATATATATATATATATATATTCTGTTTATGCGTTATTTTTATAGATACAATTATTTAAGTTAATGCTCCGTTCATAATAAACAGTGTGAAATAAATTAACCGAAAACTTTCGTAGAAAATATGTGTCCTCCGACAGGAATCGAACCCGTGTCCTACACGGCAACGTCATTTGATCTGATGTGCTATACTGCTCAGCTATAGAGGATCATATCTGCTCGAAGCGTATCTTACCGTAAACAAATGACAACATATATTATGAAATCGATTAAGTCCGACAATTATTTTAATATATTTTCTGTTTATATGTTATTTTTATAGACACATTTATTTAAGTAATTTCTCTGTTTATAATAAACAGTATTAATTACATTTATTAATTACAACCTCTGTAGCTGAATGGTATAGCACCTCAGATCAAATTATGGTTCCGCGTAGAAGAAGCACCTGGTTAGCAAAGTCAGAGAGAAATCATGGGAAATTTGTAGTTTAAAAGTAGTAAAATTGACCATGCTAACTAGATGCTTCCTCTGTTGTTAAGTGCTATAGCACGTCAGGATATATGACAGTTCTGTGTAGGATACAGGTTCGATTTCTGTCGAAGGACACATATTTTCTATGAAATTTCTAGGACATTCAGGCTAGTAAATGTGGTTAATATTGTTTATTATAAACATTATATTTATTTAAATATTTGTATCTATAAAAATAATGTATAAACAATAAATATATTAAAATATATATATTGATAGATGCACAGATAGTAAGAAATATAACAGTACTGATAATTTCACGTTCCGCTTTACCGCCTACCATATCCTGATCGGATAGCGCCCCCTGTTGGTTGGCTTTTAAAATCAGTTACCCTTCCATCTTTAGTATTTATTATGTTAGCTTCAATCTTTTTGCAAATGTAAAGCGGTGGCGTCCATTGACGTCATCAACTTTGTCCGCGCGCCATATTTCTTGGAGCTAGCATGAATCAGTCGAGCGATTTACACCTTTGCCGTCTGTTTTTTTCTTTTATTTAAATTTATTTAAGTCATGTCTTTTCCCATTTTATGATTTTTTTTTTTTTTTTTTTTTTTTTTTTTTTTTTATAGATGCGTAAATGACATCATCTTTGTTGTGGACAAATATGAAGCAGTCGCTATTTTAATCTGGTCCAGTCCGAGCGTGGGTTAGAGTTTACGAGTTTGATGTGGGATGAAAAGGAATTTTATTTAAGAATGAAGAAGATAACATCATTGAGTTTAAAAAAAAAAAAGGAAAGGAAAGAAAGAAAGAAGAAATAAAACGTAGTCTGGAGGGAAAGAAAAGAGAAACAAAAAAATAAGATTGTATCAGAAAAGTGAATACTTAAAAAAAAAAATCCTATTACAAATACAAAAGAAAAGTGAAAAAAAAAAAAAAAAGATATTAGAACATTGTGAAGAAAAAAAGAATAAAAAAAGAAAAAAAATATATAATATTGAGAACATATAAAATATTAAAATACAAAAAAGAAGAAAAAACTTATGAGGAAGGAAAAGGAACATTTGTTAGCAAGGACGACTGGTAGACCTATAAACGTCATCTCACTTCTCATTCAATAGCTTTACGAGTATGTCCTTTTCGAAGCAAATCGTTAGTTAGGCTATGTCCTTCCATTTTCAACTGATGGCTTTACGTGTACTAATGGAGAACTTGACTGCATTGAAGAGCATTCAATATTACCATCTCTTGTCTATGATGGTCAATCGTCCCTGCATGAAATTCTATAAATTTGTCTTCGCCATTGTTAAAATTCAGACTTACTTGCCGTATCTTCCAGGAGTCACCGTGGAGTAATGGATTGCAGCTCGGGTTGAGGAATCGAAGCGCCGAGTTTGAATTCCAGTCGAGCTCATTACATTCACTTACGTGGGAAATGTATGAATCAATCTCTTCTCCAGCCCCCAGGATTCTACAGCCACGAGTGGCAACCGGTCTAGGAGAAACATTCTGAATTCAAACCAGCCTGGTTAGGCTCCATCAGGCTATCTTATCTGAGGTACACCACGTCTACTGCAGTAACTGTACATGCGTGCCCCTACGAAAGAGTTACGGACCTCGTGATATCTTCAATGGCCGTTCACGATAAATGCAGATGTTGGCATAGTGCGTGACATGCTCTTGATTGGTCGACGCTAATTCAAAAATTATGAATTTGAACAGAAGTCACTCCCTAATTTTATCCTATTTCATTTTCAGAATGTGTCCAAAGTCATTGTGTGTCTGTCAATAAATTGTTGTGCAAACCAAGCATTTCTTTATTTCCACTATATAATCCAAGTATTTACTGCGTTCACTTTTGATTTGATTGGTCAATGCGATCGGCTGTCATGTTCAAATTTCTTTCCTTGAGAAGATATGTACTTCGTGAAACGATGGTGCTATTGCAGTAAACGCTCTTGGGTCCCATTTTCTAGAATATCTTTCAGTAATGTAATCACGTCTTTCTTGATGTCAGACATGTCAACAAATATTTATCCTTTCAAGGAATTTTCCAGTTTCGGATATAGCCAAAACTCACAATAAGGTGGATAGCCCATTTTTGGAACTGATTTCTAAAATAGGAGAGCCTTTTTCATAGGGTTTACGTTTCAATAGCTCTTTTACTAATCTTCATACAAAACTTGATACTCGTCGGCTTCTCAAGTACATTTCACTCATTGTTTGCCAACAGTATAACATGAACACGTACAACTCCCTCTATTGCAACAGCTACCAAATGTTCAACTTATTTGCGTCTCAAACAGAAGGTGGAACATGTCCAAACGCTCTCAAGTACAAATATTGCCTGATACATTACCCTCGCGACATGCTGCGGTCATTCCAGGGATTCAATTGTCACACATCATATATATAATCTTATCGTATGTTCGATGATGACTACAAGTCCGTCAGACTTATTGATTTTTACATTCTAATAGATCCAGTTACCTCCTCTTCGATTTCATAAAAAGATTGTTCATAAATTTCAGGACAGATGGCAAAGTGGATAAAAGCGATATTTGAAGTAATTCAGTGACTTGACTCAAACAGTTGTGAGTTCAATCCCTGGCCACAGCAGAGGTGAACAAAAACTTGGTGAGTTGAGTTACTAAAGGGAAATAACTGAAACTGAGATATCCAGAAAAGGCATGGCATGTGGAACTAGAACAATCACCCCCTCCCGTGGACAAAATAAAGGGTTCTGTACGAAATTTCAATGTGTATCACCGGAAGAAAGCTGGAGCGTACAACGGCCGAAATGTCGTGAATATGACAATAAAGATGAAGACAAGAGGCCGAAAGATGTAAATAGTGTAAATAGTTTCCTCATAGCTCATCTCAGAAATATACAGATATTAAATTTCAGTTGATATGTCTGTTTTTTTACTGTTTGTGCTCTTTCTTACTTTTTCCCCTTCTTTCTTTCTTTCATTTTCTTCATTTGCTTTTTCAGAGGAATCAGAAAAAATCAGAAGGAAAAACTTTCTACGCCTTTTCTTTCTTTTTCTTATTTTCTTATTCTTTTCTTCCATTATTCTACATTTTCATTTCTATTTATTTTATTCTACCTTTCCTTCTTTTTTCTTTCCATCTGTCTTTCCTTCTGCCTTTCTTTCTTTTTTTCTTTCCTTCTGCCTTTCCTTCTTTTTTTCTTTCCTTCTTTTTTTTTTTTTCTTTTTTTCTTTTTCTTTTTTTTCTTTTCCTTCTGTCTTTCCTTCTTTTTTTTCTTTCTGCCTTTCTTTCTTTTTTTTTTCTTCCTTCTGCCTTTCCTTCTTTTTTCTTTCCTTCTTTTTTCTTTCTTTTTTCTTTCCTTCTGTCTTTCCTTCTTTTTTCTTTCTTTCTGCCTTTCTTTCTTTTTTCTTTCCTTCTGTCTTTCCTTCTTTTTTCTTTCTTTCTGCCTTTCTTTCTTTTTTCTTTCCTTCTTTTTTCTTTCCTTCTGTCTTTCTTTCGTTTTTCTTTCCTTGTCTTTCCTTCTTTTCTCTTTCCTTCTGCCTTTCTTTCTTTTTTCTTTCCTTCTGCCTTTCCTTTTTTCTTTCCTTCTGCCTTTCTTTCCTTGTCTTTCCTTCTTTTTTCTTTCCTTTTTTTTCTTTCCTTCTGCCTTTCTTTCCTTCTGCCTTTCTTTCCTTGTCTTTTTTTCTTTTTTCTTTCCTTCTTTTTACTTTCCGTCTACCTTTTCTTCTTTTTTCTTTCCTGCGTGCTTTCATTTTTTTCCCGCTTCACTTTCTTCATCCTGGTTTTTTCTTGTATCTATTCTTTCTTGAATTTTTTCTCTCTTTCTCCCTTCTATCGTTCTGTTTCTTTTTTTTTATTCCCCCCCCCACCTCTTATTTTGTTCATCTATCATTCTTTATTCATTCGAATTTTCGATCTCCCCCCAACCCCACCAGGACAACATCCCAGATCGTTTTCCTTCATAGATTACCACTTTTCCTCCCTTCGTCTTTTTTCTGTCTTCCTTTATTGTCACGAATACAAACACACACACATACATGTATTGGATACTTTAAAACTAGATTTTCTCGGCATCTATTTTAGAAGACATTCTTTCAACTAACAGCAACAAACACACGTGCGTTACACAGATTAACGCCAGGCAAGAAGACAGAAGCAACCAACCCCGTATTTCTTCGGCCCGCCAACCTCCCTAAATTCTTTCCTCGAAAACTTTTTCATACCCTCCTTCCCATGATATGGGGGTTTCAAAAAGAAAAAAAATGTAATAGGTAAGAGTTGGCGCCTTTTTTGCTGCCCCGCCCAATCGCCAGCAATCTCATTACTTTTATTTATTGGATAATATTTGCTTCTTTTTTCTCTCTTGCTAAAATTAAAAAAAAAAAATGTAAAAGAGAAAAAGAAAAGCAAACGAAAAATGGAGAAAAAAAGAAGAAAAAAAAAAACAGAAAAAAATGGCTCTTATATCGAAGCAGTGTGTAAAATATGCTCTTAAAAACTTTAAAACATACTTTCTTTCACCAACTTCCAAAGAAAAAAATACACACACTAAAACTCATAAAAAATGTTTGCATTTTTTAAACTATTAACACTCTCCCCTTACCATCACAGAAAACACGATGGGTGCTCCGAAAATAACGCATCCTATTTAATTCAATGAAATTTAAAGTAGATACAGTGAGCCTAATTACACCACTGAATAAAGCAAGTTTTCAGCCACAAGTATTTTCCTCTATTGGCGACGTATTTTTGCCAGGGGTGAACGAGAATTTGTCAGATGTGCTCGAAAATATTGAGTTCCACACGCAACCCCATTGCCACTGTTAAAATGCATAACTGTGCTCACATTAACTATTTGGTCTCCGTAAAGGAAACGCCGATCAGTATTAATGAGCGCAATTTTTTATTTATTTATTTATTTTTGCATGGTGGAATAGAATAACACATTTTACGCAATTTCATGTCAGAAGTCATTTTACCACAGTTCCGCTCCGTTACAATTTGTAACGAGGTAAAAAAAAAAAAAAAAAGTAATAGGTTATTCAAGGAAAGGTCTGCCTCTATTGCCATGACGTTTTGGACCAGCATAAAATAATAAGCGGCTTTACTTTCGGAGCGACCTTCGTATCGGTATCGAGCATATTTTTAAAAATAAATTTCACTTACCGCAAGGTTTGAGAGTTATAGTCGAAATGGTATCGATGTATGAGGTTGTGTGATATGAATGGAAAAGATGATAGGAAGTGAAGCTTATTATAATAAAGAGGGGAGATAACCCGTAATCCATGAGTGAAACAGATTAATATTGAAGTGCTTAGGGAAGCATCAACGTAGGCACCTGTTCACCAAAGTGAAACTTCTTGGAAAGAAAAGCTGAATAAAACTTTCTTCTTATATTTAAACAAGGGGGAAATTGGAGTGATTCAACTCCATGGAAGTGGCATGGCATGTCCTAACTGTGTGTATGTATGTATATATATATATATATATATATATATATATATATATATTTTATATATATATGTATATTTAAGTGTGTGTGTGTGTGTGTGTGTGTGTATATAAATATATATATATATATATATATATATATGTGTGTGTGTGTGCGCTTGTGTGAAATTGAAAAGACAATTATTTTAATATATGTTTGTTTATACGTTATTTTTATAGATACAAATATTTAAGATAAATGTGATTCAACTCCATGGAAGTGGCATGGCATGTCCTCCTAGCCTGATGTATATATATATATATATATATATATATATATAAAACCCTGTGTGTGTGTGTTCATTAGTGATTTTTTTAAAGACATTTGTGTCTTTAATATATCTTATTTATAAAACCAATTAAAAGCTTTTCTAATTAAATAATGCCATAGTTTTATTTTATTTTTTTATTTGACAATTCAGTGTAGATTTCCGATAAATGGTATTTTTGTTTGACAAAAACAAATTGATGATGTAAATTCTATAAGGACTCTTGCTTTTAATTAATATAAATACGAAGATCCTAGAATTTTAATTTCTCGAAATTTCATAAAATTAAGTAAATGGCGGTTAACAAATGTAAAAAAAATATTTTTACTAACAGTGCCTAAAAAATATTTAAAAAATAATTTAATTCATTTGTGAAATGTTGAAACAAAATGGCTATTTTGGGAGTGATTTTATAACATATTCATGTTATAATTTTCGAATAAATTTTATACATATATATATATATATATATATATATATATATAAAATGTATATATGTATGTTTGTATGCGTGGGTGTGTGTTAAATTATAATCTCAGAATAATTTTTAAGACAAACTGGATAAAAAAGACAATTGGAAAGTATTTCTTAGTTATTGCCGATGTTTTTTTGCTAACCTGACTTTATCAAGGCAGGTTTAAAAGCGAAATGATTTATAGTTATATCAAATTAAAAATATTAAAAATAGAACTCACCCATGTAAGCCTCCTCCTGGACATAAGGGTTAGGGTTAGGGTTAGGGTTAAAAAAACAAAACAAAAAAAAACAAAAACAAAAACAAGAAGTTACCAATATCCAGAAAGAGGTTTACACAGAAGCGTTCCCTTTTTAATATTTTGAATTTGATGTAACTACAACATTTCGCTTTTAAACTTCCCTCGATAAAGTCAGACTGAAAATATAAATATTTTCCAGTTGCCTTTTATATATATATATTATATATATATATATATATATATATATATATATATATATATATATATATATATATGCATGTGTGTATTTGGGAAGCAATACTTTTTTGTACATGTTTCGCTAAGAAGTTGCACAAAGAATTCTAAGTTTTTAGTCAGTTGTTTTAGGGCTCTTACAATTTTTCTTCCTGAATACTAAATATTTCTTAAAGAGCAATGTTTCTCAGCCTTATTTACTTCATTATGCATCATTTGTAGAATAACTAAAACACTGTCCGCGCTTCAAATTAGTCGGGTAATTTTGCTTTAGCATTGCCAAAGAAAGTTGTCGGTACAGCTTTCATTTAAAGGGATTTATGAAAAATCTGCTTTTTTTTTTTTTGTTTAGAGAGGCCAATAATGACCGATTTAAATCCCTTGAGGAAGGCAAAAGGGAAAGGATTATCCCCGTCTTCTTAAAGATTAAGGAATTTAACATTCAGTTTCAAATATCAAATAACAAAGACTTGGAAGCCACGTGCTATTTGTCTCTAGATATTTTTTTTTTAAATAAAGATTTTTAAATATAGAAACAATTCATAAATTACTCTTCTGTTAACTTGGGGTACAAATGGCTAGATTTCAGGGCGCCTTAGTCCGCCCAGGAACACTGCTTGAGAAACGCTGGAGTACAGGAATTGCCACTATTGTTTATTGATCTGAACATTTTCGGCTAATTTTGGGGGCCATTTTCAATTGTTTTTATTTTCTTTTCGTGATAATAAAGATTATGAGTCATTCATGCGTTTTTTCTCTCAATACGGTATTGTTAAAGTAGTAATAATACTTAGCGGAGACACCCCGTTTAACTTTCGGAAAAAGTGCTATTTAGGGTGCGTCTATTGCTTTTTATTAGGTATGCTTCTAATATCTTCAGACGTCTTTTACAACTTGGTGTTCTTAACAACATTAGTGATTTTTTTCCAGTATTTACAAGTTAACTCATTGTCCATTATGTTCAACGAAAAAAGCATGCATGAACACACACAAACACACACATACACAAACACACACACACACACACACACACACACACATATATATATATATATATATATATATATATATATATATATATTTGAACAATAAAAATATTAAAAAATTTAAAATCTTCAGACACACTGGGTTGTAGATTAATTTTCTTTCTTTTTTTTTTATTATTTCATTTAGATTCTCGACTAGTTTCGGCCAAAATGGCCATCATCAGGAGTAGAAATATTTCTGCTTGCTGGTAGCAGTGAACTACAGAAATGAATGTCTTGATGGAAAAAATGAACTTTTGTCTGTATACGTTTCATTAAAGACGACTGACAAAGTACTGCGAATAAGTTTTTATTTAATTTTTCTTGTATTTTTTTTCTTGTACAAGTGTTTGTTTTTTTTTTCATTTTTCTGGACACAACGTGTGTAAAAACTATCCAAAAGTTCTGTATTTCCGAGCGCTTTCAGGCTAAACGTTTCGCCATTATCAAGAATAATTTTACTTTTATCTGAATGTATGGATTGTGTTATGTATGTATCTCGAGTTATAGTGATGTTTTATTTCCCAAACACGGTCAGCATATTTTGGGCGTGTTCATAGTTGATGTTATTAAGTGTTGCCTTTTTCTTTGTCTTTATTGATAATGTCCTTTTACAGATATATTTTTAGTTACATTTGAAACTTTATATATATATATATATATATATATATATATATATATATATATATATATATATGTCTATGTGATAATTGATTGAATTCATTAACGCTTTTTTTATTTTCTTTATTGTTTTTGTTTCTTGTTGGTCTCTTATTTTACTATCTACGTCTTTCGCTCTTCCCGCCATTTCTATTCAATTTGAATTTCGTCTTTTTTTTTCTGTCTATTTCTTTTTCTTTTCCGTCAAGATTTCTCTCGCTCGCAGTTATTTGTCTTTCGTTGTCTTCTTTTTTACTTTTTATTTTTTTCTCGAACTTAGCTTAAAAAAAGAAAACCATTTCCCTCAGTTTTTATTTAAAAATACAACCCCTACAAAGAGAGAGAGAGAGAGAGAGAGGGGGATGAGAATTTTGCAAAAAAGAAGTAAAGTAAACAGAAATTAAATGAAGTAAACTAACGGGAATTTTCTTTATATATATATATATATATATATATATATATATATATATGATATATGATTAAAAAAAGAAAAAACATGGCAGAGATTAAAACGGGGAGAAATTGCCTTGTGTCGCTCAGTCAAGCGTTTCACACGCATCTCCATTTTGAAACCTTCTGAATATTGCTTGGTATAAAGTATCGTCTGCGTGAATTGGGATAGAGGGAGAGGGAGGTTAAAAGAAACTATGAAAGAAACAAAGGGAGTTTTTTTTTTTTAGTGGGAATGAAGGAGAAAAGGTTAAAACTAGGGGAAAAAGGAAAATGTTGAAGGAAGTAAAAAAATTAAAATTTTGGAAATGAAAAACCAAGGAGAAAAAAAAACATGAGATAACGACACGAAAAAAAAAAGAAAAAATTACGTCCGGAAATTCCAATGATTTACATATAAAGAAATGGAATTTCTCCATCCAATTCTTACATGTGTCAAAAACATCCTAGATAGATAGATAAATAGATAGATAGATAAACAGGAACATATTGAGAGAGAGAGAGAGACAGACAGACAGACAGAGACAGAGAGACAGAGAGAGAAAGAGAGAGAGTGAAAATAATATACCGAGATACATTTTAAAATACACTGAAAAAGACGAATGATTTAATATCAAACTGAATATATATATATATATATATATATATATATATATATATATATATTATGTCTGCACCCCTGAAGATGATCTTGGAAGAAGATCGAAAGTACTTGGTAAATGAAAATAAAAGAAATTTAAACAGTTATAGCACATTTCTCTCATGGTTTAACATCAATACACGGAAGGTTATTTGTGAGTATGAATGGATTTTATTGATAATGAGCAGACGTAATGTGTAATTTATTCAATCAGACATGCCTAAAAGAAAACACACACACGCAAACACACACACACACACACACACATATATATATATATATATATATATATATATATATATAAATAGCGATGTATAAAAAACTAAAACGAAAAAATTATATAACACCGAAGATTTATATATATATATATATATATATATATATATATATATATATATATATGTGTGTGTGTGTGTGTGTGTGTGTGATAGAATAAGGAATAAATAGAAAACGTTTATAAATTGAGAAATTTACTAAGTTTAGCTTAGATGCGGCACAAGGACAAAAAATATGCCACATTCAATTTGTATCGCCATCCCAACGCAACAGTCATTAATCTAGTGAAACAAGCTTGTTAACCATTACACCACGTCGAAGAGCGCTAAATTAATTTTATTTAGAAACATTTATAGACGTTTTCCTATTTGTTCCTTATCCTATCTTTCTGTCAGATTTTAATGAATATTTGACACCAATTCATATATATATATATATATATATATATATATATATATATATATATATTTATATATGGATAATTTTAATAATAGTGATAATTATATATATATATATATATATATATATATATATATATACATGAATTATCAATATTATTAAAATTATCCATATATATATATATATATATATATATATATATATATATATACGTGCTAATAACATTTGGAAAGGTATTAATTCTCTTCTTCACCCTCCTGCTATGGGTAAATAGCAGGACAGACTGTGTTCTATAGCCTTCGATGGCAACTGGTCTAGGAGAAGAACAACTCTGAATTTAAAATCTGCGGAGGATCGTTTGGATACCTTGTGGCACTTAGTGCACCAGGTCTCTGTATTCGGCCCTTCAAAAAGTGTGGTTGGTTCTGTACAAATCCTTCACCACTCTAATCAAATCATATGCGCTGGTGTCTGGCTGTCGGTTCCTAGGAAATGAGCTGCTTGACTTTCATACATCCAATACGACGGGAGAGTCCACCATAAATATATATATAATATATATATATATATATATATATATATATATATATATGTGTGTGTGTGTGTGTGTGTGCGTGTGTGTGCATTATTGAATGAGGTGTGATATGAATGAAAGAGGAAATGATAGGATGTGAAGATTATGAGGATACGTTGGAAGGATAAAGATTCAAGTTTGAAAAGTTTAACATTGTATTGATCAAGGACGCAGCCATGACGAAGATTGTTTCACAAAGTACTATTTCGTTGGAATGAAAGCTATATGAGTCGCTTTTCTTGGAGCACACAAGAAATGAAGTTGATGCCATTGTTGGAATCTCTATAAGAATAAAGTTCTGAACTGGAACTAAAAATAAAATTCATTAGAACATTGGCAACCAATCAGAAGCGCCCTAGCTGCGCATGCATGAAGAGACATTTCTTCATGGGGTTTCATCTGTTGACCATGAGGTTGTGTACTATGTATCTGATTCATTTGCAATGAATTGATTTTGCTTGAAATTTAGTTATTCGTCTGCGGAAACGGTTCAAATAATTAAGAAGGTATGAGGGAAGCATTCAATGAGATATGCTCGAAAATTCTTTTTCGTATTAATGTTTTAAATGTGGCCAGGAATCCTTTGAAAATGATTCACATTCTGGATGGTTTCCAAAAAGTATCGTATTTTCTTTTGCATGATACGAGGCATTTTGAATGAAAATTATAGGCAAAAAAATTATATATAGAAAATCAAAATAAAAAAATCATATTATAGACGTTTTCAAAAATTCTTGCTCACCTTAAAAACCTCAAATATGAAGCAGCAAGCTTGTAAATAGCGCAATCTATATATAAAATTATGTGACTTCCGTTAGTCTGTCCGTCACACTCCCCAAAATAGCCATACATTGCCCGATGGAAAACAGTTTTTTGTGAGAAATGCAAACAGTTAAGGGTACAGTTGGTTTTACGAGGGTGTGTAGCTTAGTTCAATAAATCTTCATTAATTTCTTGGGAAATATTAAAAGGTTTATTATTTAACATACAAAATACTCCCATTTTAAAAAACAATTTAATGATTATAATAATGAATTCAGTTATGTTCCATGCGTGATACACGCTTAGGCGATCACGTATTCGATACATGTGTGACGAGGCAAATTTCTTTTTACCATTTCTTTCTGCGATAGACAAGTTGTCATCCAAGGCTGTAGACCCCTATTTACCCATACCTGGAGGGGGTGGGGAGAAGAAGAGAATGTATCAGATTCGACTGGAATTTGAAGTCGGCTCTCCGATTCCTCAATCCGAGCCGCTATCCATTACTCCACTGTGCCTCCTCAAATACTTGCTTAATAAAAATGCAATATTGTTTTTTTGGATATCTTTTCTTTAAATTTTTATATACAAGAATCCAGTTTCCACTTCGCCCTGCAGTTATTAGA
Source organism: Acanthosepion pharaonis (assembly GCA_903632075.3). Classification (NCBI taxonomy): domain Eukaryota; kingdom Metazoa; phylum Mollusca; class Cephalopoda; order Sepiida; family Sepiidae; genus Acanthosepion; species Acanthosepion pharaonis. The sequence goes on along the minus strand of CAHIKZ030004041.1, from coordinate 605,526 downwards.
ACTATAAACAAATCACAAGGCCAAACGCATCAAAAATTTGAAATTTGGCTCCAGAAAGAAATATTTACGCATGGCCAGTTGTATATTGCATGCTCAAGAGTAAGAAATCCCAAGAATTTATTCTTCGCTGTTAAAAGGGAAAAAAAGACATTTTTAAAAATCTTGTTTACCATGAAGTCCTATGAAAGTAAATTAAATTAAAAAATTGTTAACGAAGTATGACTTTTGTAAATGTATTTTTTCCAAACAAATCAGCTTATTCAAATTTCATCGTTTGGTTTGCTAAATTGAACGAAACGTAGAGTTTGTAAATCTCGACAAACTGTAGTAATAACTTCAACAATACTAAATATTGTAAGGATTTCAACACGTGTTGCAAAAGAATTTTCGTAGATAATAAAACACAAAATAGGCAAAGTGATGATAACAAATGTTTACAAAATGTATTCGATGTTATCTGCTAGATCAGACAAAAATGGATTATAACTGCCCAGTCCTCGCTTGCCATTTTGATACAGTACAAAAGCATTTATACGTCCTTGTGGGTGATAAGACATTTTCCACCCTAAAAACCCATTCTATTGCGAGCCTCTCGCTGCTCTATCGCTACTCCCGTGGCATGTGTTCTTACGTGCCACACCCCTTATTCAAATACCCATGACCTTTACAACTGGGACCCGCCTTGCCACATACATAAGGGTGAATCATCCCCATTGCCTTCGTATTTCTATACAAAGAAGTAAGTTCCATTCGGACCGTTTCATTCCAAGAACTGTTACTTTGTGGAACGGACTCCCAAGAGGATGCTTCTTCGATCGATAAAACCTTAACATCTTCGAGTCTAGGGTCAACTGTTATATATCCTACATATCCTCATAATCTGAACTTGCCCTTTCTTACGGTCATATAATTAAAACTCTACTTTGAGTGGCTCTTGTATTGGGTGAATGCTAGCATAAAAAGTACCTGTTTTTAGCTTCAGAATGACTGGGTTGAATTATACTCAAGTCGTTTTATACACAAGAAAATAGGATATGTAAATTGTATGCATATTATAAACAAGAAAATACGGTAATTCACCTGAAAATGTTTAATGTATGCCAACTGCCAACCACTATCACCTTCTATCGGCCCAGTGCCCTTTGGTGACAAAAGTATTCTGGATAAGTGGATCATCCATAGCCGTTGAAATCTATCGTGTTTTTGTTTTACAGATATAATATCTAGTTTCGTGTCAAACCAACTTTGTACAACGTCAGACACTTGAGTTTTGAATTCAGAGTTTCCCTTCTCCTAGACAAGTTGTCTTACTATTTTGTCCATAATTGGTAGAAGAAGAGATGGATTTGTAGCGAATGGATGCCACAGGTTAGAAATATTGATCCTCAGTTTGTTGCAAGAGGTGCTACTTCGTAACCGATGAGTTGGAAAATTCTGAACAACATTCTGGAAAACCGGATCACTAAAATCTGATTTACCAGACAACCTCAAGCGGAGATTCTTACGAGCCACTGTAGAGGCGGTGTTAATGTATGGTGCTACTGCCTGGACATTAAAATACTAGAGTCGAAGCTTGATGGAACCTACACTCAGATGCTGAGAGCTATAATTAACAACTTTTGGAGACAAAATCCAACTAAATCACAGCTCTAGGGACCCATCTCTGATATTTTTACAATCTTATGCTAACGCAGAAAGAGTTTTGCAGGACATTGTGGGCAAGGAAAACAATAATTTGCAAGTGATCCACTGCTCTTCATAGCTATGGGGCATGATGGACCGATTGCCCAGCAACCATCTACATTGACTAGTTTGTTATGACACAGAATACGTCCCTAATGACCTTGATACAGACCCGTGATGGTTGGCGTAATAGACTTATGAATGTCCGAGCTTTAGCTCGACGGAATAATAATTATAATTGCTGAAATCTATCGTGTGTTTTATGTTATAATTATAATCTCTGCTCACCGTGCCAAAACAGCTTTGTATAACTTCAGTTTTAAATTGATTGTTGTTGTTGTTCTAGATTGGTTGAAACCATGGCTAGAGAGTTTCGACTACTCTGCTATTTAACTTATAGTTGGCGGAGGGAGGAGATGAAATGGTTTTATACTTTTACAAGGTGAAAATGATTGTAACGATCTCGACTCGAATTCGAACCCTTGGCTCACCGATTGCCTTTCCGAGTTGCGAACTGCAATCAAACGGAACTGGCGAAGAACTGCGAAAAATAGAATATCTGAAGATCCCACGGACTGTCCATAAAGCAACCAGCCATTTTGATCACCTCGATTGCGCGTTGTTCACGTCTTGTATATATAAAAAAAAAGCAATACATCACTCAGGTTTCTCTCCTCCCCCGAATACGGTGCATATTTACCTCTCCGCGACCTCTGCCGTTGTAAAAGAGTAATATCCAGATGGTGGACGAGATTGAGGAGAACGCGACTTGTTCGCTGAAAGTCGACCGCCCCCACCCCCGCCAAAAAAAAAAAAGCATTTTAAGACTGTTTTGAAAACCGGAAGTGAAGCTGGAAGTAATTTGTTAAGTCTAATAGGAAGCACGGTAGTGTAATGGATTGAGGAATTGGGAAGCCAAGTTCGAATTCCACTTGGGTTCATTACATTTACTTACGTTAGCACGTAAGTGAATGCAATGAAGCAATTCGAACTCGGTTCTCCGATTCCTCAATACGAGCCACAATCCATTAGAAAAATGTATGAATCCATCTCTTCTCCAAGAAGATATGGGTAAATAGCAGCACAGACAGGGTTATATAGCCATAAGTAGCAGCCGGTTTAGGAGACGGAAATCTCTGTATTCAAAACTGTATGTAGCCCTGGCGAAGCATATATTATGCAGCTAAGAAAAGGATTGTTTGCACTAAGACGATGATCCCGACTTCGGTCGACTTCTTTTTTTTAAAAAAAAGGTGTAATTTCAAGTGGACTAAAGTGACATTGGCGTAAAGTGTATATTTTTCTGTTAATTTTAAATGGTTGACTCATTTCCAGACAGAACTTCGAAACTTCTGGAAGCGCCGTGAAAGAAAGAAAAATGTGAGAGAAAAGGATAACATTTTTAACAGAGGAAGCTTCGTAAAGGAAGAACGTGAAAAAAGGGGGAAATAACTCAGGATATTATAATGAAAGGAAAACGTACAGAGTATAAGGAGGGATAAGCAATTAAATCATGAGAAAAAAGAGAGAGAAAGCGTGAGAGAAAGAGAGAGAAATAGAAAGTTGTTAAAGGGAAGGGATTTTTTTTACAGTATGGTCCACCCTTTACAAGACCTGGGAGCCAATCGAGGCAGAGGTTTATGTTAGGAGGCACTTTTGTCCATAGGAGAACATAACGATTGACCCTAGACTTGGACAGATTGTAGCAATCGGGGAAACATCCTCTTGGGAGTCGGTTCCACAGGACAGTGGTTCCCGGGAAGAAGCTGTTTGAGTGGAACTTCTCACCGATGGAATATGGAGGGAATGTGGATGTTTTGACACTATGTAAGTGGCATGGCGTGTCCTTGCTGTGAACGTTTGAATTGGCGGGACCAGAGAATAGAGTTAATCCGAGCACTCTCCGTGGGAGTAGCGGTAGTACAGTAAAGGGCTTTCCCCATCCCGCCTGTGGGTGTGAGTTTGTAGGGTGGAAAATAATTCGTCATACACAAGGGCTCGGCGACGAAAAAGAGAAAAGTGGAACTGAATGCGATGAGGAAGATGAAGGAGAGAACAAAAGAAAGGAAAAGCAAAAAGGCAGAAAGAAGGAAAAGATGTAACAGAGAAAAAAAAGAAAGCGTTGAAGGAGGGATACATCAAAAATTAGAGAGAGGAAAAAGCGAGTGAGAAGGAAAGAGAGAGAGAGAGAGAGAGAGAGAGAGAGAGCATCTGAAAGAAGAGAGGAAGTGCGTGAGAGAAAAGAGAGTGGGAGATGCGAGGTGAAAAATAGAAATGGTGATAATTTTGAGAAGAGAAAAAGGATGTGAAAAGTAAAAAAATAGAAAAAAGAAGTAAAGAAAGCTTATAGAGACAAGAGGAGTTGGAAAAAAGAGAGAGAGAGAGACAGAAATGTTCTAAAGGTTGAAGAGGTGATAGCGCCAAACATGGAAGTGAGGTTGAAAGGGTTAAAAAGACTAGCAGACTCGGAGAGAAAAAATATCAGGTAGTTAAATGAAACACCCCAAAGATAGACAAATCCTGACCGATGAAAAGGGGCATACAAAAATATGAGAGAGAAATGCAGTGAATGAAATAATAAAAAGAAAGAAAGAAAAAATGATGTGGAAAGCTTACTGGGAAATTTGAGACGAAGGGAGAGAAGTTTATGCTGAAGGTAGAAGGGTAGGGAAAGTAAAGAGGAGATTTGAAGAGTAAGGAGGAGATAGTGGAGAGTAACGAGGAGGTGGTGGAGAGTAAGGAGATGTGGAGAGTAAGGTAGAGATGTGGAGAGTAAGAAAGTGATGGGTAGAGTAAGGCGGAGATGGTGGAGAGTAACGAGGAGGTGGTGGAGAGTAAGGAGACGTGGAGAGTAAGTTAGAGATGTGGAGAGTAAGAAAGTGATGGGTAGAGTAAGGAGGAGATGGTGGAGAGTAAGAGGAGACTGGGAATAACAAACAAGAAAAAGTTGTTTTTTTTTGTTTGTTGTTTTCGTTTTGTGAAGTTGTGTTTATAACTTTAAAAAAATGAGAAAAACCTCGTCTAAAAGTGCAAAGTCGCTTGGAAAATATCATTATTACATGTACGCAAAGTAAGATAGAAACACACACACGCACACGCATGCACACACATAAGAACGGCGTACCACGTGAATAATACACATAACTGCTATATTTTCCTTTCATTCCGTGTTTTCGAGGTTAGCTTTTGTGACACACCACGTCCACCACGCTGAATATATATATATATATATATATATATATATATATATATATATATATATATATATATTTCATCTCTTGGTGAGTTGAGCAGTAGTGGTCAGTCATTGTACACCGGAAATTTATTAAGAAAATTATATATATATATGTGTGTGTGTGTGTGTGTGTGTGTGTGTATGTGCATTTAGGTAACATATCTTCATTCAAACATTTCATTGAATAATATAGATATTCTGCGTCTACTTATTTTTATACTGATCCTTTCTAGTTCTGTAATTAGTCTTATGATATTAAGATGAAATTTATTAAGGAAGGCGCTGTAGTTTCTGCTAAGTCAAGTAATAGTTTCGATATTTTCCAAGTTCGTCTTCAGCATAATTGCAATATAAACCGCACTTAGGCTCTGTGGGTGCTGAACAAACATATGTGCCTGGGTAAGTGTCTGTGACAGCGGTTGACTAGCCGTCCAAGCATACGGGTGTGCGACGGAGAACAAAGACCTCGACGGATAAATTGTCGTCTGAATTACGTAAAAATGAAAATAACATCGACATCTGAATTTAATAGATACATTTACACAAAAATATTTTGAAATACTTAAACTTATTTAATAAAATCGCAACTGGCTTCAGCCATGGCATCCAGACGCCTTCGGAATCTCCCGTACCTCTTCTGGACGATCTCCCTGTTTAAGTTGCTGCCATAATCCTTGCCTTCAGTTCATCTTAGGTGTTACAATGACTTTTGTTGGTCTCTCTCTAACTCAACTACTTCCCACATATTATTAATGGCTTCTCGTGCTTGTCTAGTATGGTGTAGAGTCCTGTTGCCAGACATAGGGTTTTCTAGCAACCACCCTCTTGACCAAAAGAAGCATTATATTCTCAAGGCACTTGTTTCTGTGTTGAGACTGAGGCCCTGTGAGAAGATGAATCGATACATGACGTCTCCATTACTAGCGATCACTCCAAACACCTTTGTAATCACCATTAGACTCATCCATCTCTTTCTGAATCCCCTGCACTGTCCTCAAATTGACACCCAAACACTCGGAATTTTTCATACTGAAGCTTCCGGCGCGAATGCCAAGCAGTACAGCATGCTGTTTGCAAATTTCTGGTAGTATAAATTGCGTCATGGTGCTCTTCTTTTCACACACGGTGTCCAACTGACCCTACTATACTGTGCAGTCGACAAAATACAAAGAACGCGCATGCATGAAATATTTAAATTGCAATAATTTACCTATCGCACCCTGCATATATATATATATATATATATATATATATATATATATTAGGAATATTACTGTGTGTGATATGAGATAACGATAAATATTTTTATAGGTCAAGAACAGTATTGTGGAAATTGTAAGACAAAATGGAAAAATTTTATTTGTGACGCATTTCACCAGTTAGGACTTCATCGGACTAGGTTTGTTGACGTATATTAAAAATCATAATATATATATTAGGAAAATTAATGACAACATGGGAAAAATTCTTCGTTTGTTTCGTTTCGCCCTTTAGGACATCATCGGACAAAAGTGAGGTTTACGTTTATGCAACTACCCATGCATCCGAAGGTGAGGGGCAGCTGAAATTTTTATTTATTTATTTATTTTCTTTTTTTAATAATATGTTCCACTTTGTCATTAATTTTCTTAACATTTTTCTGGCATATAAAATATTTATATAGTTTTCCCATGCATAATAATAATAATAATGATAATAATGGACTCTCCCGTCGGTTTCGACGTTTGAGAATCTGGTAACTAAACTAATTGATTCAGTTATGAATTTTATGCGATAATCTTAAGTGGCACGCAAGTGATTTGAAAAGGAGCCCGCATACGGTGTATGAGTGAGGATTGTGGCATGAGGTCACTGTTAGATTGGCTGACCTTTTAGATCTTGCCGTCTCTTCTTGAAGACGATTCAGACTAGCAGATTGAAAACTCCACTCTACCCGTTCCAAGGCTAAGCGCTCGAGGGTGTTATGAGGTATACTGATAATTGCTCTTCACTTGGTCTTTGTATCTAAGCCATAGTCTTTGTATCTAAGGCATCTGGTCGAAAGATTGGAAGTTCTGAAGACCATGGAACCACCTCTTAATTAATTAATTGATCTTATCTACCCGAACCCTGTTAGGGTCCCAGCTATGGAAAAATAGTGACCCCTTTCCGCCAAGCAAAAACAAAATACTATGAAAGTATTTACACTATTTATATTGTTCGGACTGATTTCCTCATCTTTGTTGCCATATTCACGACGTTTCGACGTTCGTACGCTCCGGCCTTCTTCAGGTGATTGGAATTTCGAATTGAACTCTTTATTTGTTCCACTGGTACATATTGTTCTATTTCCACGTGCCATGCCTCTTCGGAAAAAGAGTATAGTGTCAGTAGCGGAGACATCGTCAAACAACATGAAAACATGGGCTGGCTCCAGCATGAAATTATTAGTCACAATATCAAGAGAGAGAACGCTGATTTCCCACACGATCCGCCAACTGCAGATGCAGAGGCGACGTTATGATGATCACAATAGCAAGAGACAGAATGAAGTGTTCCCAAATTGTTCGCTGACAGCAGATTCAAAGAGGCCTTCATGATGATGATCACAATCACAAGAGGCAGAATGCAGTTATCCCACATGGTGCACCAAATGCAATTAACAGGCGCTACGTTATGATGATGGTGACAATCACAAGGGACAGGACGCAGTTATCCCACATGGTCCGCCAACTGCAGATGCAGACGCGACGTCAAGCTGCTTGAATGTATCATTTTCCTTTAATCGAAATACGGGAGAAACGAGGGTGATTTGACTCCGTTGAAATAGCTTTGCGTCTTAACTGTAAAAGGATCACCAAGAAGTGATTTGCCACTTTCAATATGGTATGGCGGCTGAAGATATGAGCTGGTGTAAATGGGATATAAATGAAGAACATAAATTACTAATAGCGATAGAATATTGATAGACTAGTGACGTTGGAATAAGGATGGAGAATAATTCCCCACCCACAAGGGCGCATAGTCGCTGTTGAAACAGTCCAGTTATGGCAACAATACTCTGTTCTTTGTTTGATTTTCAGGAGTGCATGAATTTTACCGGATTTTTCACGTCAAGAAACATTATTTACTTTATTTAAAATTGAACTATTGTCCTTATCCTTGTTTTTATCAGATGTATATTGATCTGTCTAACCTACAGGGAATTCTGAACTATTTAATTTTATTTAATCTACGGGGGTAAACTTTTCTCTTTTCAATGCTCATGTCTATGGCTTCAATTGATATATGCATGAAACGAAAGTGATTTGACTACGTTGAAGTAGCTCGGCGGTTCGTAGCTGTTCCCCTGCTCACGTCTAGGGATATCTCGTCTAATTTTTATTTTTAGTACTGTCCTGCTATTCTCTCCCGTTTCCAAGTAAACACTCACCGGTCCAGCGATTGAACTCACAGTTAATATGTCACCAAATTCAGAAATCAAAGCTTTAATCCCCTAGCCTAATTTCCTGTGGGATAATGCTTTGTGGTGAAGTTGGAGTCCTAAACCTAACCTGCTGCTGATTAGTGCTGCTGTTACTGACGTTGAAAACTTGCTGTCGTTCTTTCTTTATTAGCAGCTCCCACATTGTATTTATTTATATGTTCTGGTTGCCGCATCCCGACTGGTTGTAAGGAACCCGAACTTTTAGGTGGCGCTTAGAGGCCGCTCTGATCAACAGTCATATAATATCTGGGTATTTGCAGTCCCTTCATGATCTACCGGTGGACAACATAATGCGACAGTCTGCGTCGATTTCCAATCAGCTCATGTTGCCTTTGACGATTGGTAGCTACTATTATTCTTGGCCTTTTCCACCTTTAAACACTAAAACAAATAAATGAAATAAAACTAAACCAGCTTGCCAAGAAACGTCTCAACCTCTCAACCTTTCCTTATTGGTGACGTTCGTAACAATTTCTTCAGTATAGAATCATTTCTCTTGGAAAATTTTCCACGTGATGGCCTTGGTTTCTACGTTCGCGAGCATCTCCCATTTGCAAGGGAACTGTCTTTTGCCTCCGGATTGTTCATATATATGCTTCTTACTTTCACTAGTTGTTTTAACCTAGGGAAGGTTAATGAATAGAATAATCGCACGAAGGTTGGTAATGAACGATAATACTTAGGACAAGAACAACACGTATAAGATTCGCCAGTGGAGCGTAGAAAAAGTAGTCAACTCCTAGGACAAATGAATTCCACAACGAATCTCCAACTGCAGGATATCTACCAACCACCACACGGGGTACAAGGCCGAATTTAACGTGGGGTATCCGAGCCCGTAGGCTCGGTTAAATATTCCCCGTGTACCACGTATAAAACAGGGTTGGGTAGCTGTTTCCCGAGACGAGACTCTGCCCTTCGACATAGCATCGTCTGGGGATCATTGCTTTTCCTCTCATGACTGTTTCTTGTTAGAAAATCTGATAAGGCTTTCTCTCTACACTCGTCTGCACATAACTTTGCGTTGGTGTCTTCAATGTTCTTCATGTTAAGTGGGTTTAACACTAATGCTATTGACCTTGCTGGTATCCACATTCATACAACTAGTAGACTTCAACCCTGACAGACGCGTTTCTCTATTTGACATCTTCCGTAAATCATGTCGTGCTCTGTCCTCTTGGCAACTCTATAGATATTTTCGCTCTCCCATCAGGCAAGAACTATTAAGAAAATTTTACTGATTGAGACACATTTAGTAATTTCCTTTGTAATGTTGATATTTTAATCTTTCTGTTGAGAAATGTGCAATTGAAGTCTCTTCCTGGGTAAAAAGCCAACATCGAAGCTTTTGTTTCATCACGGAAATTCCAAGTGAAGCCACAATCTTCTCCTTATTTCTCTCCTGCTATAGCACACAGGATTCACTTTTTCCGGCTACACTTGACTTGAGCGACAAATCCGATTATAACAGACGTCTCTTTGTCACCGCATGTGATGAATGCAAGCGTGTCCACAAAGAGGTAAAGTCATTATTCGCTGATAGAATGAGATACCATATAGCTACTCACAAGTTTGGTTCTAGAGACACACGAAAGCCCTGCAATAGTGTATTGAACAAGATCAGATCCTCAGTTCCTTCTCACTTCAATCAATTTGAAGTGTTGCCATCTACTGCAAATAAAGCTGAGTGCTTTGCTCGGAAATTCTCTTCCAGGTCCACTCTCAATTCATCTGGGGTATATCTGTATCATTTTCCTCCCGGAACAGAGTCCTAACTGAGTGATATACACATAACTCTAGCCATTGTTTCTGCCATCATTTATAAACTAGATCCTCACAAGGCTTTTTGGATAAATAAATGCACTCCTGAACTGGCTCCTGTTCTCTCAAAACTTTACAATAAATGTCTCACTGCTTCTTGTTTTATAACCTGTTGGAAGTCCTCTTCTGTAGTTCTTGTCTTTAAGAACTGTAAGGAACCATCTCCTCGAATTATCGTTCTATAAGTCTGTTACCTCGTTTTGGCAACGTATTAGACGCTACAATCGACACAGAATTGATTAAGCATCTTACTCACACGACATCCTTTCGGATAAATAATAGCTTAGATTTCTCCGTGTCAATTTCTCATGTGTTAACCGCTCGGGCTCAGGGGTTTTGGTGTGTCTGGACGAATATTTGACCTAATCCAGTTGTTCCTAATCAATCGTGTAATGAAGATCGTGTTGACTGGACACACTTCTAGTTCATTTCTTATTAATCCAGGGATCCCTGGGAGTTCCATCCTCGGACCTATGCTACTTCTGATCGTCATCAACGACCTTCCCGATGTCATCAGTTACCAACTAGAAATCTATGTTGGTGACACAACTATTTACCCCTGTCTTAGTAGCAAGTCCGACAAATCCGACAAAGTAAAACTGGCAACGGCTTTCGAAAAGGATCTCCAATCAGTGGTTAACCGGGGCAAGGAATGTCTTGCAAATTTTAACGCCTCCAAAATTAAAACTTCTTTCATTTAATCAACACGGAGAACCTGTTCTGCGTGCCGGACGTTAAAATCCAGGAGAGCAAAACGTTGCACCTGCTTCAGCTCACGTTTTCCTCTGACATGAGGTGGTGGGATTATATTGACTCAGTTGCTAGATCAGGTGCTGAGAACCGGTTATATATCCCGAAATTCTTGAAAAAATCCAAAGGGTCTGTAAGGTAATCGATTCTGAGCAGACATCTCGACTTCAGCCTCTTTCTCATCGTCGTGATGTGGCTACTCTCCCTCTCTTTCTTCTACAAATGTCATTGCAATTGTTTCGATGAGCTCTTTTCCTTAGAGCCTCGACCACGTGCTACTAGATTCTCAATTAGGCCGCATCGTTTTATTGTTGAACTAGATGCAACCATCAGTTCTATTCTAATAGTTTCCTAGTGGCATTATCGCTTTGCTTGGCCTGAAATGATAAAAAAATGCCTACTAAAGAAGTGCTCATAATCTATACTTTGGTTCTTTCAGGCATCTTCCTCTTTCCTTCTCCAGTATTTTCCCTTTAATCCACAGGGGATTGATGGATACCCTTTTCCCTCCATACACGTGATGAAGGCCGGAGGGTACAATGGCCGAAATGTGATAACAACAAATAAGATGAGGATAATATTCCGAAAGTAAATAGTACAAATAATGATAAATCCTCATCACAGAAATTCAAGAATGTTGCAATCAAAAAATTATAATTACAGGACAAGATTTACAAAGGCAAATATTTTCAATGAAACCTTGAAATCATTTCTATTCGAATTTATGGTCCTCCGCCTCACCCCTCTCTCTCTCTCCCTCTCTCTGTCTATATATATATATATATATATATATATATATATATATATATATATATATATATATATGCAGAGTGCTATGAGTAAATTGTCGCCATTTTATATTTTCAATTTCGTGCATGTGCGTTGTTTTTTTTTATTTTGTCGACTGCACTGGATAGTAGGGCCAGTTGGGTACTGTCTGTGAGAAAAAGATCACCATGGCATAAATAACTCTGACAGAAATTTGGAAATGATATGCTGTACAGCTTGGCATGTGAATCTGAGAACATTGCAGAGGATTCGGAAAGAGTTGGATGAGTCTAATGGTGATTATGAAGGTGTTTGAAGTAGTGATGGCGAGGTTATGTCTCCATCATCTTCCCACAGATCCCCAGACTCAACACGTAGGCCTACATGAAGTGCCTTGAGGTAGCAGTTCTGTCTTGGGTCAAGAGGGTGGCTGCTAGAAGACCTCATGCTTTTCAACAGGACTCTGCATCATACCACAAAAACCGGAGAACCCAGTCATGACTGTCAGACAATTTCTGCGACCACATTACTCTTTATATCTCGCGACCTAACTCTCCAGGTTGCAATCCCTTTGATTATTGTGTTGGTGGGGCACAGTTGAAGGAGAGACCAAGAAAACTCCATTTAGCACCAAAGATGAACTGAAGACAAAGATTATGGCAGCATTTACCAACTTAAACAATAAGAAAATGCAGAAGAGTTGTAGAATTACTTACCGAAGAACGATGGGTTTACGCAACAAGCAACTTTTTGAAAGTCAGTTCTGACGTACGTGGAATATTTTTTGTAGTGCATTGTTATGGCATTTAACTTCAATGTCTCAACATTTGATTTTTTGCTTGACTTTGGGGCCCAGAAATTCACTCCGCCAGAAATTTGGAAACGGCATACTGTACTGCTTGGGATTCACGCCAGAAGTTCCAATACGAACATTTCAGAGTGTTTGGGTGTCAATCTGAGGACATTGCAGAGGATTTGGAAAGGGTTTAATGGTGATTACAAAGGTACAGCAGCTCGGAAAACTCACTCTGATCGTTCTAGTAAACAAATGACTCCCGAATTTGTTAGTAAGGGCCTCAGACTCAACACGGTGGCCTACATCAAGAGCCTTGACGAAGTAGTGCTACCCTGGATCAAGACCACCACCACATGACCACCTTGACCACATTCTATTAGGCAGAGACGATCTAGGTATCAGCACGCGGGAAATGGTATTGTTTTAGTGTGAGGAAGACACCTCCAAAGTTTGTAAAAGTATTTTTAAAACACTCTATATATATTAGTTCATGGTAGAAGATAGCATAAACGATTCGGGTTGAGTAAGTAGAATTGATAAACTCATTAGAAGTTCCTGTTTAGTTTGTATCGTCTATTTTTGCATTAATATTCTTTGGAAAGGCATTAATCCGTCTCTTCACTCTCCCAGCTATAGGTTAAATAACTAGAAAGATTAAGCTCTCGAGTCTTGGCTGACAGTAAGAAGAAAAATCATAATGCGAAACCGTGCAGAAGGAAGAAGAAAATCGAGTTATGGTCACCAACAAAAGGAATCTTTAGGTGGTCATGTTTGCTTTCTTTGTGGAGGGACATGGTATTATAAAAGGTTTGACGTTGTAGATTTATTTGAAATGGAATGATGTATGATGACATGTCTCTAATTTGTATTTAGGTACATTGAATTTATTTTCAATTTTTCTAGTTGAATTGTTCACCTCTATTGCATATGATCCATCACTGTACATAATTAAGTTACAATGACATATGTATTTTATCTGAATACTAACTTATAAAATTGATGTCGGAGAGTGGGAGCCCCGTATCATAGATTCGGGCGTGGGGGGGGGGGGTGTATCATTTGTTCGGGGCGGCACGAGGCCCTCGTTGATAGATAATATTGAAGTACATGACTAAACAAATAGATATGAATAGAGATAAGCAGGTAGCGCCATAGATAGATAAAAATACGTAAAGGATGGTATAACAAGAGAGACAGATACATAAGAACAGTGATAGATAGATAGATAGATAGATAGATAGATAGATAGATAAAAATGCGTAAATGGTGGGATTACAAGAGAGACAGATATATATAAATAGTGATAGATAGATAGATAGATAGATAGATAGATAAAAATGCGTAAATGGTGGGATTACAAGAGAGACAGATATATATAAATAGTAATAGATAGATAGATAGATAGATAGATAGATAGATAGATAGATAAAAATGCTTAAATGGTGGGATTACAAGAGACAGATATATATAAATAGTGATAGATAGATAGATAGATAGATAGATAGATAGATAGATAGATAGATAGATAAAAATGCGTAAATGGTGGGATTACAAGGGAGACAGATATATATAAATAGTGATAGATAATATTGAAGATAGATAGATAGATAGATAGATAGATAGATAGATAGATAGATAGATAAAAATGCGTAAATGGTGGGATAACAAGAGTGACAGATATATATAGTGATAGATAGATAATATTGAAGATAGATAGAAAAAAGAAAAGGAAAACTTAGCTGACGCCTTTCATCCTCTGTGGGACTTTTTATCAAGGCAAATGATGCCCTTGGTCGCACAGAGGACGAAACGCGTCGGCTAAGGTAATTTTTTTTTGTCTTTATTCATATTGTTTTTTTTACATGTATACTCTATATGAAATGTTTGCAAATAGACAGATAGATGCTAAGACAACAGAAAAATTAACCCTCGAATTGATCCTCTATGTATCTATATGTGTAAGTAAAGCTTGTTCGGAATTTTATTTGAGGTTAAATTTATCCCACAGGATAAGAGTAACTCCGAAAAGCATGTTGTAAATAACTTTCTTTTTCCTTTAGTCTACTCCTCCCTCATTTTTAGACGTCTTTCGTTTCAATTTATTTGGGCTTCCCTACACATCAGGGTCCCAAAGAAAATGCGGTTAATTTAGGTCATGTGTGTGAGGTGGGGCACTGGTAAGTAGAACAGATAGATGGCGTGGGTAGAGATGAAACTGGTGTCCAATTCGCTGGGAATGCCAATTTCTTTGTTCAATTCTATTTATTCATCTGCTTCTATCTATCTATCTATCTATCTATCTATCTATCTATCTATCTATCTATCTATCCCACGTCTGTTCATATTTCTCTCCGTCTGCTCATATCTGTCTGTCTGTCAAAGCTAATTTTCTCAATTTACAGCACTGTTTTACCGTCACTCAATAATTCTATTATATATATATATATATATATATATATATATATATATATATATAATATCTATATATATATATATATATATATATATATATATATATATAATATTTTTAAAACTCAAAACTCATGACAATCGCTTTATAACTTAAATCTAAAAATACACCTGTTTATATATATATATATATATATATATATATATATATATATTACAGGAAATAATTCATGGTAATTATTCTTATGAACTGTGCTCTATGGTACTCAGCCTTTATGAATTTAGTACTAGATTGGCGGCGAGGTTTCGTCCTTTAGCAGCCGAAATATCTAGATGTCACCGTAAGTTCTATGCTAATAGTTTCTTCTATCGCACTTCTCGGTTGTGGAACTCTCTTCCGGCTTCTTGCTTCCCAATCAACTTTGATCTCCAAAAATTTAATTACGATGTCAATCGTTATCTTCTGCCTTTTTAATTCCCGTTATACATTATTGTTCTCTCTCCTTCGTAGTGTTTTTTTCTCTAACACCCTTTCCGTCTTCGCGACTTTATTGCTTTGCTTGGAGTGAATGATTAATACACACACACACACACACACACAAACACACACACACACACACACACACACACACACACACATATATATATATATATATATATATATATATATATATTTATACCTTCACAGAAACGCGATAACGCGATACCTGATGTTTAAAATGAATTTCTTCTTCGTTGAAGCTTTTATGTTAGCTTTAATTTCAAGCTAATAGATTAAACTTAATATTTTCAATAAGCAAAAACCTTTGATGCAGTTGAAAACTAATCTAAATTGCTTGGAAGAAGTTTTATTAATCACTAAAAGTCGTTGAATTTGACCATTTTAACCATCTGTCCGCACAATTCTCTTTATTAAAAAAAAGTTTAAAACATGAAATACATTTTTCTGAAACTTTATTTGAGAAATATTAGCTGATTTAAAGTTTAATTAATCTGATTTGAAACGCATAGTACTTAGTTTTAGTATAAATATCACAGAAATGTATTTTTTAACAAAGCAGTAGGTATTTTGATTAGTTGTTGACAGATTAATTGATAGATTGACATCCGGAAGTTTATCTCATTTTTTCTACTGGGGACATATCTGTAAAATTTCTAAACGAATATAATCTGAGCGCTATTTTTTATATAATTTTTAACTATCCAGTAATCTTAAAAAGTTAGGGAAACGTTGACTGTAATCTAATGTTTATTGAATTTTACATACTTTCGCTTAAATTTACTATAATTATAGTTCATATTTCCTGATACTGTCATGTATGGACATCCGTATTTACAAAAAATTTGCACGTTTATACACACACAAAAATATTCAAAATCCTTTTAAAAATATTAGTGGTCACTGAAATGTAGTAAGCTTTTTAAATTAAATAAGTGGTGGATAACAAATCTTAAAAAAATGTTTTTACTGATAATTTTTTAAAAGAGAAACATTTGAAAAATAATTTAATTCATTAGTGAATAAATTCCGAAAGTTGCATTAAAATCCAACATTTATTTGATTTTTGCAAGAATTTCCAAATCAATGTGTTTTTACCGCGAAAAGGGGCTGAAAATATCCTGTACTAATCTTTGGTCCCGCCCGTTGAAGCAGGAAAACAAAATACTTAACTAAAATTTCGAACGTTCTCAAAAAATCCAAAACCGTAATTTTATAATCAAAAAATCCTTTGTTCTTTCCTTCTAATAATAGCATAAAGATTTTGACGATAACACTTTGTTTTTATAAAGTTTGGGACATTTTTTTAATCTTGTTAATTTTTGAGCGAATATTTGGAGGTATCTACATTTGCTGTCTTTTGCACTTACATTTTAGCCAGCGTCCCTTTCATTTTTGAAACGTCTCTTTTGGTACACATCATTTTGGAAACTTCTTTTGTGCGATCAGATGCTTCATTCTGTCAGGTGGGGCGTCACAAAATAAAAGATCGGGGCTAAATCAGATATTTATTTTTGACGATTCCTCATTCTATATTTTTTCATATTTCATCCTCTCATAAAATAAACATTTTTTCTTCATATATATATATATATACCAACGGCTTGCCATACTTCATACTTCGCCAATTCACTTTCAAGTGCGTCTTATATGCACGTGTTTATCGTTGCTTAGAAATCATCTATGTAAACAATGACAAACTATCATCACTGTCTTGTCCGTATATTGCTTAATATGTTGTAATTGACATCTTTGATAATGGCTTAAGTAAGCCGAAAGCTTAGATTGTATTAAAAAATATGGATCAATATTGTGAATTTCTTTCTTCGTTCAATGATAATGTTATTAAATTTATCAGACGTTATGAAAAGAATTTACATAAAATAAATAGACAACACTTGTATATATTATTTAATGAAACGTGTATGAATATATATATATATACATATATGTACTTATTTTCTTGAATTAGACTTACAAGCAGGGCTAATGCAAGAGTCTGCCTCCCTGCCCCGAATTTATGATACGAGACACCCCACTTTACTACATCACAGTGTTCATAAGGTAGTAGTTATATAAAATACACATTTTGTAATCTAATTATGTACAATAATTGGTTTGGTTTGGTTTGCTTTGGTTTGTTTTACGGCATATCAACCTCAATGGGTTATTTAATGCCGACAAGTTTTTTTTTTCATTTCTTGTAATATTTTTTTTTCAAAAATGTACTGCTAGTAATTATTTTTTTAAGTGTATAGCTGGTATTTTTTTTCTTCAAAAATTCATTGCTGGTAATTTTTTCCAAAAATTTATTGCAGGTATTAAAACCTATTTTTACACTTTCATGGTTGTTTTGACTCCAGATTGGGGTTTAACTATTTGCGCTTAGTGCTCCCCGGTTCAGGGTGGACCTGGAAAGACCAGCAATTAAGAGGTACTTCCATGCTCCTCAAAACCTGATCAGAGGCCTTGCTGTTGGATGTAGTTTATCGTTTTACTCAGGATGCGGAAAAAGTCTTATCGTCATACCCAGGACGCACAATAATGGGTCATATGTAATATACGTGAACAATTCAACTCGAAAAATGGAAAATAAATATATCTCAATACAAATTAGAGACATGTCTTAACAGATAATATTAATATTATGATAGAATCTCTATCTATAAAAGGCGGGATGTGTGTGTGTGTGTGCGTGTGTGTGTGTGTAACGAATGCACGGCCTCAATTTTCGACGGATTTGCACCAAAATTTACATGCACATGCTCCAAGTTAGCGGCAAGGCCAAGACCGACTTTGCATTTCTAAACTCCCATCGATAGTGAAAATAATCGATTTTTTCATGCTTCTACAGCAGTTTTCATGTAGTTTGCAGCCATTTTCTACTGGCCAGAGTGAGAGCCTATAGCTGGCTGCCACGAATAGGCAGGAAAATTCTGTTGGCCAGCGTGAGAGCCAACAGCTGACTGACACGAATGTTAACTAGCATGCAAAAAAAATCGATAGCTGCATTCGTCACAAGTGGGAAAAATTTAAATCTGCATGACACTTTACTCCAATTTGCTCATTCGCTTGCTTAAACTCAACGTTGATTCTGATTCCGCAGAACTGGGTTGGATGTGAAAAAGTATTTGTTGTTAACATTCTTTTTTCATTCTATTTTTCCAGTTACGAGTCCTTTTTTAAAGCTGATCGTTTTGTGTTCATTTTGTTTAGTTCTTTTTTCATAACAGATTTAATGTTTAGTATAGAGCTTAGAAAAAATTCGCAGTGTGAGATAGGCAAGAAGTAAGGCATGTAGCAACATCAGCACAGCAAAGGGCACTCCTTTAAAGGCAAGGAAGGGCAAAAATATTTTAAGTCAAGTGATAGCGATTGCTGTATGAGTCGTACGATTTTTGAATCAAGCACGTGCAACGCCGGGTCATGCTGCTAGTAATAAATAAGAATAAATATAATAATAGAATAAATTAGAGACATGTCTTTCATCATACTTATTATAAAACCCAGGTTGTGTGTGTGTGTGTGTGTGTGTGTGTGTGTGTGTGTGCGCGCGTTTATATATTGGATCGGATTTCCTACATTTTTCAACTGATTTCAACAAAACTTCACAGGACTACGTAAAATTACCTTGCGGTTGTTCTGACAGTGCCAATAATTGAAAAAACACAATTGTTTTTGCACGAAATCAATTTGAAAACACGATTAAGAGGCATCGCCAGAATGAAAGAGGGACAACTCATATCGAGTTATACTTATTATAAAACCCAAGT
Source organism: Acanthosepion pharaonis (assembly GCA_903632075.3). NCBI lineage: Eukaryota > Metazoa > Mollusca > Cephalopoda > Sepiida > Sepiidae > Acanthosepion > Acanthosepion pharaonis. The sequence continues at coordinate 586,326 of CAHIKZ030004041.1, read as the reverse complement.
TGTCTATGTGTGTGTGTGTTCGTTTATATATGGGATCGGATTTCCTACATTTTTCAACTGATTTCAACAAAACTTCACTTTTTTTTGGCAGGTAGTGTTTCTTATTGTCTTGCACACTTTTTTCTTTATTTTTACATTCAGAATGCTTTAAAAATTCCATTTACAAGACAATTGTTTATAATAAAATTCTATTCAATCGGTAGACTCATAACGATTGAAAACAATGTTTTTGTTTGAGTTTGGGTTTGACCAATTCGTAAAAAAAAGCCAAAAACCAAAAAAAAAAAAAAAAAAATATAAGACATGCGTGTCCGTCAAACTTAAACAATAATCTCATACTAATAATATGAGTGAGAAAAGAGAATATTTTGCAAGGCTCCAGTCCGGGAAGAAATTAAATCCAATTGGTACTTATTTTTAAACCCGACGAGTGAAATTCAGTCGACAAAGTCTGTTGATATAAGATGATATTGCTGGGATCGTCTGGGTTAGGAGTAATGACGTTCTCGTGCCGAAATTATATCTAATCCTAGTGTCGTCCACCGATAAAGAATTTGTTTGGTGCACCACTGCAGAGCTAATGCAGCAGCCTGTATGACTAATATAATTACTTACACTTCCTTTCTTTCACTGCAAGAAGTAAAAAAAAAAAATAAAAATAAAAAAATAAAACGTGTTGCATTAATATTTAAAGTAAATGAGACAGGCACGTTTACCTTCGAAATCAACTTTCAAAATCCTGTCTTTTCCTTGGATTTAAATATACAGGATGCTCATGGACACATGAATAAAAATGCATATTTTCCAGAAATTACATTTTCAACAAACATTTTATTGAACTGGAATATTAACAAATAGCATCTTCAGTATGATTTCCATTAATTGTGATGCGATTTTCAAGATTCACATGAATGCAATAACTTCACATTGCCATCAATTTTATTACATTCACTCTTTATGCATTCAATCAAGTGTGTTGCATCTGTGGTTTTCATTGAGTACACCTTCTCCTTTAGCAAACCAGAGAAAAAAATCAATTCTTTCTTCTTTCGACACTTAAACCATGTTTAATCTGTGGACATGTTTATATATATATATATATATATATATATATATATATATATATATATATATATATATAGTCGACTCTCCCGTCGAGATTCGACGTATGAGGGTCAAGCAGATCAGTTTCCAGAAAACCGACAGCTCGACAACGGCACATGAGATTTGATTATAGTGGTGAAGGCTATGGGTAAAATAGCAGAACAGACTGGGTTCTATAGCCTTGGATGGCAACTGGTCTAGGAGAAGGACAACTCTGAATTC
>CAHIKZ030004041.1:527500-580000 GCA_903632075.3 Acanthosepion pharaonis | reverse complement strand
AATATAGACAAGTGTTGTCTATTTATTTTATGTAAAATTTTTCGTATCTTCTGATAAGTTTGGTAACATTATCATTAACCGAAAAAAGAAATTCACAATATTTATCCATTATTTTTTAATAAAATCTAAGCTTTCGGCTTACTCAAGCCATTATCAAAGATGTAAATGTGATTCACTATGTAAACAAAACAATGACAGACTATATCATCACTGTTGTGTCCGTATATTGTTTGATATGTTTGTATTTACATCTTAAATATAAATATATATATATATATATATATATATATATGTGTGTGTGTGCGTGGGTGGGGTGTTTGCCCGTGCATGTGTCCCTGTTTGTTCCGTCATCCCTTTTGTCTGCTTCTATGTCTCCCGCTAGCTTATCTGCTTTCAAACGAGTTGTGACTGGGCGTTAGATGATTGGAGTCTAAGGTTCTCATTTTCTGTCCTTCCTTTAAAGAATGGCAATATCACCGAGATCTGTTTATGAGAAAGAGATAGGTACAGTTTGTCCACTTTCAGAAGAGTCGGCTTTTCTTGCTGGAAAGCCTTCCTTGCTCAACGTTGCAGAACCAATCATTTAAAGCTTTCAATTTGCCCGTTACAAAACTGTCGAAGACAAAGAAAGGCAATTTGAGGAAAACATTTTTGAAAACGACCAATAGTTAATGAGCCAACAAGAAAATCTTGCTAATTCTATAAACGTTTCTTTGTTTATTTCTCATCTAAAACAAAATTGAAATGACATATTTACTCCTGTATATGCTTATCAACCGGGAGTGTTTTTCTTAGGCACAACTCTGACTTATATAAAGTTAATAGTTTGATTAAGTCATATCGACGATAGGAAGCGCAAAGAGAAATTTCTCTACCCGCCGTTTCTGAATTTATATAATTGCTATAACTATGGGTAAATAGCAGGACAGATTTGGTCCTATAGCATTGGATAGCAACCTGGTTTAAGAGAAGGACAACTCTGAATTCAAAATCACCATTTATGGGTTAAATAGCCCCAGCAACTGGAAATTGGCTAAGCGTGGTGAGTACTGTTATACTCCTGGAGACATTGTCAATAAAGGAGAGGTCCCTCCAAAAGGAGTGAGAAGGCTCTGGATTTTGATTTGGATATCGCATGAGCAACGTCTTGATGTTTATAATACTGGACTTATTTCAGTCAATACATCCGTTCTTGATAAATTTATCTTTGTCTAGGGCAGGAATCCTCAGAGATTTTTCCTAACGCGAATTCTTTCGTGCTTGCCCAACCGTGTTGGCGTGCAATTTATCCATAGCTGGAAGAAAATAGATGGATTCATACCTTTCCTAAGGATATTTGTACGCAAGTGAATGTAATGAATTCGACTGGAATTCGAACTCGGTTCTCTGAATCCTCAATCCGAGCTACTATCCATAACTTAACCGTGCCTCCTCACCTATATTTTTCAATTTTCAATTGACCGCCTTGCATGAAATATTTTTTTTTAATCCTACACATTTCTGAAAAGTAAGGTAAGAAGGAAAATAGTGCTGAACTGATATATCTGTCTTTATATGAGTAAATGTTTGACAATTTCGTCAAAAAAAAAAAAAAAAACCGGAGGCAATAAAAATGGGGGTCAACAAGACTGGAGGCAATAGGAATGGGGTTTTTCAAAGACTGGAGGCAATAGAAATGGGGTTTTTCCAAGACTGGAGGCAATAGAAATGAGGTTCAAGAAGACTGGAGGCAATAGAAATGGGGTTCAACAAGTTAACTCACTACTACACACGTTAAACGTTGAAGACAGACTAGCCACAAATGTACACGAATGACAAATGTAACCCCGTCTACACGCCAACACAGCACCATCTACCGTAAACATTCTTTAAACTTAATAACTCAAAAAATGAAGGATTTGCGAATATAGGTTTATATGAACTTATTATATATATATATATATATATATATATATATATATATATATATATATATATATATATAAATTATACACACATACATATGTACTATGCATATACAGGGGTGTATCAAAATACTTTTACAACCTTTGGAAGCGACTTCCTCACAACAGAAATACAGGTTGTAAAAAGTATTTTTGATACACGCTGTATATGCATATATATATATATATATATATATATATATATATATATATATATATATATATATCAATAACAATTTTTAGGGAAAAGAAATATGATAAAGTGGAAAAATGTTTTCGTGTGACGCGTTTCGTCCTTTAGGACTTCATCGGACTAAGTTTATGCTTACGTTGACGCGACTATACGTGCGCACGGACGAGAGGCGTTGAAACGCATCAAACCGACATTGGCTTCGACGACGGCCTCCAGACGACTTCAGAATCTCTTGCAACTCTTCTGGGCGCTCTCTCCTTGTTTAAATTGGTGGGTGCTGCCATAATCATTGTCTTGAGTTTATCTTTGGTGTTACAATGAATTTTGTTGGTCTCTCGCTCAGCTGCACCCCACACACAATAATAAAGGTGGTTGCAGTCTGAGGTGTTAGGTGGTCAGATGTAAAGGATGATGTGGTCACAGAAATTGTCTAATAGGCATGACTGGCTTCTCTTCTGGCATGGTGCAGAGTCCTGTTTACAAACATAGGGTTTTCCGCCAGCCACCCTCTTGAGGTTCTCAACAACAAATTCGGGAGTTCTTTTTTTATCAGAACGATTACAAGCTGCCGTACCTTTGTAATCACCATTAGACTCATCCAGCTCTTTCCAAATCCTATGCACTGTCCTCAGATTGAAACCTATACACTCTGAAATGTTCGTATTGGAGCATTCGGTATGAATACTAAACAATAAAGCATTCCAAATTTCTGGCGGAGTGAATTGCGTCATGGTGCTCTTTTCTCACAGACAGTGCCCAACTGATTCTACCGTGCAGTCGATAAAATCAAAAACAAAAAACGCGCATGCGCGAAATGAAAAATATAAAATCGGCGATAATTTACTCATTGCATCCTCTACATGTAAAGTAATAAAAAAAAAACTAATATACAACCCAGTGTGTCTGAAATTTGAATTATTTAACATTTTTAATTTTTTAACATGTTTTATTAATATATATATATATATTTTAACATGTTTTATTAATATATATATATATTATATATATATATATATATATATATATATATATATATACATATATATGTTCAAAATAAAATCACACATTGAGGGATCAAACTGGGAGCCTTCCAACCAACCAAAACGATTCCCTCTTCTGTGTTTAATCCTCGTTTCTTTGAAAAAGGACACAGGCGTATTCGAAAATTACGACGTTAAAATTTTTCTGTTCTCTGCTGCAATTTAGTCAAAAGGCTAACATATAATAAATATCATCAATCTTATTGCCAATATTGTTGGCTTTCTATTCCTCAAATGTTATTAATCAGTCCCCCATATATATATATATATATATATATATATATATATAATATTTGAAACACTGACCTTTATAATTCCACCGTTCACTTACTGCCTAATGAAACTATTCTGGTAGAAACCGTGGTAGCATAAAGGTCGGTGTTTAAAATATTTTATATCCGTCATTTTCGTTTCTGGGAAATTGTATTGAGCACACTCTTAATTTAGCCATTCTTTTTGACAAACATCACTTTCTGCCAAAGATTGAATTTATAAAGATATATATATATATATATATATATATATATATATATATATATATATAGTGTGTGTGTGTGTGTGTTTGTGTATATATATGTATGTATATTATGCTAATAATTATACTCGGTTGGAAAAAATCTTGAATAGCACAATTTGCAAGTATATCAAAACAAATTGGTACCCGCAGAAAAAAATTATGAAAAAAAGAAAGAACTAGAAACGTCCGAAACAGGGCGGAAAAAATCGTCCAGTGCCTTAAATTTACAGTCCAAAGAAAAAAAAAACTTAGCGAGTAACTAAGATAAAACGTAGAGTGTCGAATAGGCTAAGTAGTGCAAAGGAATATATTTTCAAATTTTATATATATATATATATATATATATATATATATATATATATGTGTGTCTGTGTGTGTGTGTGTGTGTGTGTGTGTGTGTGTGTGTGTGTGTGTGTGTGTGTGTGTGTAAAAAGAATAGGAGTTATGGAGATGATCCAGTACGTGAAATCTAGGTAGACAGGTTCTGGCTCTTTAGGTATTTTAATTTTGCTCTACTTAGTGTATTGAGCAGTTTTATGTTTAACTTAGGAGGATGTATTTAGTCTTTACTTTTTTATTGAATTTTTCCAAAATATCAGTTTGTCTAATTTTTTTTATTTGCAAATAAATGTTTTTTTTTTTTTTTTTTAAATAAAATATAATTATACGTTATTTATATAGACATAAATATTTAAGTAAATGCTCTGTATATACTAAACAGTATTAACAGCTTGAAGTCTAAAAGCAGTAAATGTGATTGTTCAATGTAGTATAGTTTCGATTCACATATTTCGGAGGACACATATTTTCTATGAAATTTCTCAGGCATTCAGGCTGGTAAATGTTTATATTGTTTAAACAGTGCATTTAATTAAATATTCGTGTCTATATAAATAACGTATAACAATAAAATATCTTAAAATAATTGTTGGACTTGGTCCATTTCATATATAGTTAAATAGAGAGATAACCAGACAGGAATCCTTCATGCAAAAATGTTCTGTTTAATTTGTGTTTTCTCTATCCGGATTTCTTTTCGTCCCGACCGACTCTGTTAGCATCTCCTTTGAGATGAATTGGGTATAAAATGTAAAGTATATTACGAAATAGATAACAAATAGAATTCGTTTATAATTTTATTCAAGACATTGTTACACAATCAATCAGAGAAATGAAATTCAGACAATAAAGAAATGAAACTAAATCAATTCTGTATATACTCGTGTATAAGTCGACACCTGAATTTTTTTAGTATGGATTTTAACGCTTCCAGAATAAAATATTTGATACGAACATTATGTACTTTTGTTTTTATTCATGCCTGACTACGATAGTTCCTTTGCCTTGGACTTGCCTCCTACATAGGTAGATAAGGATCATCGAAAATGCATGAATTTTAACCACTCCAGAAACGATTTACATGTGTATAGTGCAACCGTTCTTTAAAAATCCAGGATTTTTAACCTCTTCAAAAAATTACCTCATAGTTTTTTACGTAAGATACCAACCATAAAAAACTCGACTTATACTCGAGTATATTCGGCATAATATTTTGAATTGAGTCTTGCACGATTTTTTTCTCTTTTTAATCATGCACATTATTAGAAAACCTTGATGGCAAACAATAAGTGGTTGGGGACATATATTAGCCTTTCAACATCATTTTTAAAACACAGATAAATATGATTTCGCCATAGAATACTAAAACTTTGATAGTGGGGTGATTTCAAATAGATATTTCGCTATAAATAGTCGAGCAAAAACATAATGCACATGGGCTGATGATTGCGCTTAGCATGAAACAGATTGTCGCCTCTGGGTGTTGACTTTAATGTCCACTTTTATATTTACATACGCTCTATCCCTTATATTGAGCATTTTAACCCATAAATATACCATACCTGAAAAATATATTTTATATTATATATATATATATATATATATATATATATATATATATATATATATATATATAATAAAAAGGCTTAAACACTAATATTCCATGGTCATAATTTATTCCATTGAATCGCAAATATGATCCAATTCATCAGACCTACAAATTAAAAAAGAAAACAAAACAAAAAAAAAACAACTCCGGGAATAAAAAATAAAATTTAGTGAGAGTGTATGTATGAGATCGTCGGACAAATGTTAGAGTAAATGAAAGCTATAGGGAGGGGTAACAAACGAGAGAAGAACAGGAAGGTCTAAAGATGAAGCGGGGATTATGGGTAAGAGAGAAAAACAACTCAACAAATCGTTCTCATATGCTATAAGACACTCTATGGTTTATAGCTAAAATAAGATTAATAATAACAATAATAATAATAATGATAAAAATAATAATAATAATAATTAAAAATGTAAATTATGTATTTTTTTTTAACTTTTAGATATTTTTGTGTATTTTTTAATTTTAATTAAATTCTCTTTTAATCATTTAACCCCCCAAAAGGCAATAAGGCCACTAAGAAGTTAGGGATTACCGCGTGTTAGAGAATATAAAAAAAAGCAATATCAAGGAGAGAGAACCATAAAAGAACAGTAATTAAGAACACCGAAGATAACGATTGACATTGCATTTAAAATTTTGAAGATCGAATTTGGCTGGGAAGCAAGAATCAGGAATATAGTTCCACAAGTGAGAAGTGCTAGAAAAGAAACTGTTAACATAGAACCTACGGTTACATCTAGCAATTTCAACAGTAAAATGATGAGATCTTGCTGCCAATTCATTCGTACTATACTTAAATTCATAAAGGTTAGGTACAATAGAGGAAAGTTCATCAGAACACTTAACATGAAAGTATTTATAAAAAAGACACAAGGCACCTACTCTACGGCGGTGGGAAAGTGACTGAAGCCGAGATGCCAGGTTAAGACCAATAACATTGAAAATTCTTCTTTGGATTTTATCAAGAATCTCTAAATATATAGCAGGATATAGAAGATCAGAGTATACCCAGGTATATATATATATATATATATATATATATATATATATATATATATATATATATATATATATATATATATACATACTACCTAGGTACCAAAGATGCAAGCTTTGAACAATTACAAAGAAAGTATCTATAGAAAAGTTACAAGGAAGCTACGTGACGGCGGTGCGAAAGTGACTGAAGCTGAGATACTAGGTCAGGACCAATAACATTGCAAATTTTTCTTTCGCTTTTTTCCAGTAATCAGTGGATTTTATTTCATGATTATACCGCATATATTTTAACCGATTTTCCCACTTTCTCGTGTTTCAATTTCAGTGCTTCTGCTTTTTGCACGAATAATTAATATTCAGTTCAACATTGTTAATCAATTTTTTCTGTCGCCGATCAACTGATCACCGGTTACTCTTTGCTTCGCTTACGACAGAAAATGCTTTGTAGTTTACTTATCGTCTGTTTCAATCATTTGGCTTTTCCCCAAACGATTTCTTGTTTATTGCTATCTTTTCACTTTTGCATACATATTTAGAGTAGATGTTTTTCAATTATTCTGTTTAACGTATATACTCGTCTTTATGATAAGTTATTTGACGCAAAAAATAAGGGGTCACACTATACACGGAGAACATTTAACTACTTCAAATTTTTAGGTGACCGGTTGCACTATACACAGGTAAATTCTTTTCTGGAGGGGTTAGAATTCATGCATTTTTAGTAATCGTAATCTACTACGTAAGAGTCTGGCCCAGGATAAAGGAACTACCGTGGTGAGGCATAAACGAAAACAAAAGTTCGGTATCTAAATCTTCGTATCAGATATTTTACGCTAAGGATTTTTTTCACACCATTTTGGGATTGCTTTTTACAAATAAATAAATAAAGACCATTTATTTGCTATATGTCCGTTTAAATATTTTTTCCATATATTATAAACATTTGGTTTAAAATTCATATTATCTTCATATTATATTAAATGAAAACTGTTTCAGTTAAATTTCCAAAATTATAATTTATAGTTTTGATATATATATATAAAAAAACAAAGGGGTCGACGCTAGGAGGATAGGGCGTAAATAAAATTTTGTTTATTTATTTATTTTAGCTTAGTTTCATTATCTTTAATTTTTTCATGATTTTAAATGCATATTTTTACATTTGCATATTTTTTTAATGAAATTGTCCTACAATTAATATCTGAGTTCCGTCGAATAAAAACTCTCCATAAAATCATCAGGTTCATCAAATAAAATGATTAGAAATTCTATTAAAACTTCTGTGGTCCAGGTATGGTCACCTCAAAATACATTACTTATCTTCGTTGAGAGGATTCACTAAGCTCAGATTAGTCTGAAAAAGGCTGTAATTTTGTGATAGGAAAATAATAATGATTCACACGACTGGTTGCTAACGATTGATATAAAGCAAGGTCTTATGATCGATATTTATTCATCATGGGGTATTTTCAGAGAAAACCATAGTATTTGATTAACCAATGAATGTTTTCAATACTAGCTTGTTAACCGTTAAACGACACCGTATCCAGTACGATTTCTATATTCTTCTACAGATGAGAACGTATGAGGAAAAATCATTCACTGTTTCAAGACTATAATCATCCTAAGTGTGTACTTAGCCCAAAGTTATCTGCTCATAAAATTCAGAGAGAGAGAGAGAGAGAGAGAGAGAGAGAGAGAGAGAGAGAGAGTTTTTCTATTGACGACATTTTCTTTCCTGACAGGATTTCCTAGAAAACGAGCCATTGCCAGTGGGCATTTGCAATAGAAACCACATGAATTAAATTGAATAAAAATATATATAGGAAATAATCTAATCTCTCTCTCTCTCCCTTTTATCTCTCTCTCTCTGTCTCTGTCTGTCTCTCTCTCTATATATATATATATGTGTATGTGCGTGTGCGTGTGCGTGTGCGCGTGTGTGCGTATATAAGAAAACATTCTTTTGGCTAGGTGATTCGCCATTAATTCACAATTTGAATGCAATGAGACGTACAGATTTCGTTCGAGAATGATGATATCAGCTAAGCTTTCCCGACACCTCTCCATTTGCGCATGCGTATGTTGCCTTGAACACCGGCGGCATAATCACAGTAGTAAATATTATTTCACAGAATTAATAGTTGGCTGCATTAGGCAGTTTTCAAAATTTCAAAAGAAGTGCCAATTATATTGGGCTCGTCTTTTATAGCATTATATATATATATATATATATATATATATATATATATATATAAATGGAAAAAGAATCCTGTATTGCGCGTTTATCCTTCGACAAAAAATTCAGTCTAAATAATGTATTGTTTTTTATTTGGAAATTTATTAAATATATTTTTTTATATATATATTTATATATATATATATATATATATATATATATATATATATATATATATATATATCAAGGAGAGGTAACAAAATACATCAGTTTTAATTCTACATCGGGATGATACATGGACGCCTCATTTTGCATTTAAATTTAATGTCGACAAGATTTTTAGGATAAGTGCGTATGAATAGAATATATGAGAACTCAGTTTGTAGATCAGATTTCATTGAAGTGGGTTTTTACCGAGAGTCAAATGCTGGTAATATTTTTTTTCAAAAATATATTACTGGTATTTTTACTATAAAAATCTATTTCTATACTTTCATGGTGTTATGACCCCAGTTTGGGGGTTAACTATTTGTCCATAACTGGGACCCTAACAGGTGTTACCACACCGGATCAGAGTGGACCTGTGAACAATAGCAGTTAAAATGTGGTTCTACGTTCCTCAGAACCTCCCAATCAGAGACCTTGTTGCCGGATGTAGTTTATCGTCATACCCAGGACGTATAAATTTTAAATTTTTGTCGTCTGATGTATCCAAACTCAAGGACACAAAATGCTATTACTAGCTGGGGGTGAGTTGCAGCGGGTGAGAAAGGAGACCATCGCCAGGGTTGATCGAGTGACTCGTTTTCTACGGCCTATCAATCCTTTGCAGTATATTTAAAGCCAGAAAATATTTTTAGATTGGAATAATTTTTTTTTCGGAGATAATAATGGTTTAGTGATGCAAATATTACTAATTAACCCATATCTGGGGAGATTCATGCCTTTACCAAGGGTAATCGCAGGGAAGTGAATATAAATAGAATTAGAACTCGGCTCTCCGATTAACAATTCCGAGCCATTATCCATTACACCACTCGCACATCCAAACGTACAGCACATGGTATTTCCAAGCAGTCACCCATCTAAGTACTGAGCAAGCTTGACATTGCTTAACTTAGGTGATGATATTACTAATGGGGAGGGCATCAAGTCCAGAGTGGATCCACTGGCCGAAGTATATTTTGTTTCATTAAAATTAGTTCGTATTCGAGGGGCAACGGTTTTTTGGTGTGGGTGAGACAACATTTTTTCTGGTAAGGGTGGGATATTTTTTTGGTGGTGTTGAGGCAACATTGTTTGGTGGAAGTGGAGCAACATTTTTTTTTTGGGGGAGACATTTTTTGGTGGGGTAACATTTTTTTTTTTTAGAGGGCAACATTTTGGTGCAGCACTCACATGGTGACAAGCTTGGCCAGAAGTATAATGAGTGATAGAGTTAATATTGAAAAGCTATAGTTAACTGCTATTTATTAACCAAAATGGATGCGCGCATATGATAGTTCAGTATCTGGATAACAACTGTGAATTATATATATATATATATATATATATATATATATATATATATATATATATATATATATTTCCTGACTATCGAATAAAAATTAATGTAAAATAGAATTTTAATTACCTTTCATTTGATCCCAAAGCGGGCATAAGTTACTTTCTGCCACCTCGGTGTTGTGGGTCGATCGCTTCGTGTCATTTATTCATTATCTGAAAGAATATCTTGTCATGGAAGGAGCAAGGGAGAAATATGTTGAATTTATTAAAATTTGAGGAAAATATTTGTCACGAAAATCGTCCCCTGCAAGCCGCATGCAGTCCGTAGGCCTCGTGTTTGGGACTTCTTGGCTAGATGCATGACCTAACCGTGTTCATTCAGCTTTTTACCGCTTATCTATGATATGTCTCATTAAATAATTTAGACAAGATTTTATACTTATTTTTAATAGGATCCTCTCATAATTACGGACAAGTTTCTCAGTATCCTTATTAAAGGAAGAAAGAAAATTACCATGTTCAGGCATATTCATTTTATTACGAGTACTTTCGGCATTAGCAAAATGTCATCATCAAGATTTTGTTTTTTCTAAAAAATAAATAAATTTTCAGATGAACACAATAATTTTGTCTTAGAAAAAAAAGCCTGAACCTTTTTTTTAAACAGTAATATTCTATTTTTTGTCTAACTTGATTCCTGTAAAGATAAAGAATAACAGAATATCCATTCCATGATATTTGTTACATTTGCCCCACCCGCCCACATTCATTCACTAAGTGTATCAATTATTTCAGGGAAGAGGAAGTCAAAATATTCTCATAAATCATTTGAATTGTAATTTGAGAACTCTTATGTAATATCGGTCCTCTTATATGGCAGTGAATGCTGGACAATCATCTCAAAGATGAAGAAAAGACTTGAAGCAACAGAAATGTGGTTCTACAGAAGGATGCTGAGAATACCATGGACTGAAGAAATGGAAACAAAAAAAGGAAAATTATACTTAACATAAGAAAAGAGATAATCGAAGTTTCAAGGACACATAATAAAGAAAGATGGCTTGGAAAATCTGATACTCACAGGACAGATTGTTATACCATAATACCTATTCTATTGTAATAGACTCTCCCACAGATAATAAGTAGTAGTTGCAGTGGCCAAGTTGGGCTCAGTGGTGTTGAGCGAGTCAGTCGATGTCGGACATTGAAGTATCATCCATCACAACTAGATTTGCTGCGTCATTAACTCTTATTTCAAGTTTCTAACGTTTTGTACGTCGAACCTAATTTAGGACGACTTATTGAAATACAAGCCTCCACTGTGAAAACTACTCTACAACACAGATTGAAGGCAGGAGGGACAGAGGAAAACAACGTATAATCTACCTCGTGGGCTTGTTTAAAGGGATGGCAGAACGGTGTTTAGGTGAGATAGTAAAAAGACAAAATAGACTAAAACCTACAAGGAACAGAAATAGCAATCGTTCTGAAGACTCCTGTATTCCTACCTGGTAAATGTGGTCGTGGAGAAAAAAGCTATGATAAAAATGTACCCAATTTTTGACTTACTAAAATTTTTCGCTTTTTTTTTTTTTAGATTAATGCATTTAATTTTATTTTAATATTTAAGTTAAGCTGTTAATCTTCTTTGTAAGTCGATAAACATTAATATCTCTTCATTTTAACTAATAATCTGCTTTTCAGGTTAATAAACACTGCATTTACTGTCATTTACGAGTGAGTTTTGAAATACCTTGTACTTGAGTATAAATGATCATTTGTACTTGTACTTGAGTATAAATGAGCATTTCTGCAACGGAGAACCAGAGATTATGTCATTGAAGACATAGTTGAATTTGTTGATTCAACTACAAGAGCTACAAAATTGGTATCTGGCTACAAGATTATATAGTATGTACGAAAATCAATAGAAATTTATGTCAGGTTATTCGACGAGTTATACTTGTACCATATAACCCAGTACTACGCACCGAATAATTCCTCTAAAGATAAAGTATTGCCGAAGGAGTCAGTTATTTTCTGAAGCGGTAAAGTTATGAACAGGTGGCACATCAAAAACGGTTCTTTTCTGAACATTTACCGTGGAAATAACGATAGAAAAAACGAGAGTCAAGTTGATTAAATCATTGGTTCGTGAATTTGATGATACAGTTGGTTGATTTTGTTTGGCAGTATATGCACACCTTTATGGGTTATTTCATGGTGAAATCGTAATATTTTGAACCCAATTTTATGTCTTCAACTAAATATATTTTGAACGCAATTGTATGCCTTCAACTACAGATAAAATGTATTGTTGGTCATTATTCTATAAAAAGTATAATTGGTCATTTTGCTATAAATAGGTATTGCTGGCCATTTTTTTTATATAAAGTTATATTTCTGATATTTTTACTATAAAAATGCATTTTTATATTTTCATGTTTTGTTTGAAACTTCACTCTTTGCCCATCGCTGGGACCCTAACAGGTACTACCACACCAGGCCAGGGTGAACCTGGAAGCAACAGCAATTAAGAGGTGGTTCCACACTCCCCAAAACTTCCACTCTTCCGATAAGAGTCCGTGCTGGTGATATAGTAATTTAATATATATATATATATATATATATATATATATATATATAAGAAAAAAATTTTGAAAAAACAAACAAAAATCCTTAAATGTTGTTTAAAATGAATGAAATGTCGACGTCTGACGTTTCGGTTTAATAAACCTTTTTCAAGACATTGTCTTGAAAAAGGTTTATTAAACCGAAACATCAGACGTCGACATTTCATTTCAAGACAATGTCTTTCAAGACAATGACATTTTCATTTCAAGACAATGTCTTGAAAAAGGTTTATTAAACCGAAACGTCAGACGTCGACATTTCATTCATTTTAAACAACATTTAAGGATTTTTGTTTGTTTTTTCAAAATTTTTCTTCATTCTGTCGGATTTATATCCATTTACACTTGCTTATATATATATATATATATATAGTAATGGCAGTGGGTAGTTGGACTCAGTGGAAACAAATTGAGCAATAACTGAGTAGTACGAAATAAGACGAGATATCCTTAGACATAGGCAGTGGAACGAGAACAATCTACCATCATCCCGTAGATTAAATAATGGATTCATTTCGAAATCCTCTGTAGTTTATCCGGATCGACATCCACCTGATGAAGGCCGAAACGCTGTGATAACAACAATAAAAGTAAGAACAACAGTTGCGCCTTTTGGGGGAAAAAAGCTTGTACAGAGGAAAATAAGTAATTTCCCGCATAAATGATTTTAAATAAGGATCGAGCAACTCCAGCCATGGCAAGGAAGCAATACTCTGCTTTTTGTTTAATCTGACCCGTTTAAAGATAAAGTATAGCAAAAGTAGTCGGGTTCTTTCTGGAATGAGCCGCCGACAATTTTTTTAGCATCTTCAGCGATTACGATTACGGCTCTCGTAACCCATTAGAGCCGTAGGGACACCACAATGTATTACAATGGCGCCAGTTGTGTCTTTGGCAAGATAGCTTGACGGAGCCCAACCCTATGGCGGCTGGTTTGAATTCAGAGTTTTCCTTCTCATAGAATGGTTACTAACCAAGGCTATAGATGCCAGTCCGTCCTGCTATTTAGACAAGAGACGGATACTCTTTTCCAAGGGTATTTTGTGCGTAAGTAAATGTAACGATCCCAACTGGAATTCGAACTCTGCTCCCCGATTTCTCATTCCGAATCGCTATCCATTATACTCATCTTTAGCGATGGATTGTATATATGAATTCCATTTGAGATTTGATTGATTGATTTGTTACGGCTTATCAACTCTTTGTGGGTTATTTAAAGCCAGAAATATTTTTAGATTGTATTTTTTTAAAATAATAATGGTTTAGTGACAAAAGTCTTACTAATTAACCCATAGCAGGAGGTACATTCATATATTTTCCGGTGGTATTTATGCTTAAGTGAATATAACGAACCAAACAAGAATTGGAACTCAGCTCTCCGATTAACAATTCCACCCCACCATCCATTACACCACCCTCATATCAAAGCTTACTATACCTGGTATTCCCAAGCGGTCACCCATCTAGGTACTGACCAAACTCGACTTTGCTTAACTTACGTACAGGAACCGGTGTTTCAACGTGATGCGATCCTAAGCCACTTGGTATGGATTTATAAAACAGTTGGTATAATCGGATTTGAGTTTACTAGGAAACAGTATCCATTCTCTACATAAGCCGATGGAACCATCACAGCCATTTTTGTCGTCCATTATATTGCGTTGCTGCAATCGTTGAAAGAATCATTGGACTGAAAACTCTAAACTTCTGTCACACATGATTTGCATCGGGTCGCTTTTAGTGTCATTTAATTTCTCTTTCTGGAAATAGCTCATCATACATAATTCTTTTTTATTTTTATAAAGCACGAGCCTCCATTGCAAATGACTGTAAATGTCAAAATAAGTATAACATTTACAAAGAAAGAAAGAAAAGCCAATGTTTGTCACTTTAAAATAATTTCAAAATTTCACATTTTTATATTTTGACCTTTTTTCGTGTTTTTTATTTTTTTTTTATTTTGGTGGGGGTGGAGGCTTTAGAATCCTGTCCGATGTAAATTCCTGAATATCTTCTAACTTCCTGCAATTAAAATTGACGGCAGTTAAATTTGATCAGTGAAAAATGCGATAATATCTAAAAAAGAGAAATTAACCCACCTTCCGACATGGGGTAATATGCGACGCAACGTCGGTTAAATGCAGGATTGAACCATATAGGCCAAAGACAGAAATTACCCAATCCCCGCGACCACTTTCACGCTGGCGACGGTATCAACCAACATTCTTTAGCGTAATAAGGAAGAGATGTGTTGCAGCAGAGCTGGAATGTCCAGGCCCTGATTTTCTCATAGTGCAAGGGTGGCCAAACCTACTTAATGTAAGAGCAACATACGATAAGTTCAGATGTCAGAGAACCGCAAAATATTAACAAAATTTACACATACGTTTTTGTCACGTACACATTTTGTTATAAAATGTTTATATAAATATTAAGAAATGCATGTATGCAATAATATTTAACCATGCGAGCAGTTTTTTTAAACTGTTCATTTGTATTGGTTTAGATAATCACCAAGTACGCATATATATACCAAATGTTTTCAAAATCTTGACTGATGATTCTTTTAACTATATTGAGCTTATTTAATACGGTAATAAACTACGGGAACTTTTAAGAAAAATGTACGAATTTGCATTTCAATAACATGTTGTGGATTCCGAGATGAAATTCGGTCTCCAATGATTGACAAACGCAAGAATTAAATATAAGAAATTTACATTTAATTTCTAATTCTTGCGTAAATTTTAATTTCTTATATTTAATTCTTGCGTTCTTACATAAAAATACAATGGGTAATTCTGTTAGTAAATCCAGGAACGCGGTTAGTAGCAATAATAATATAGATAGATACAGTCTTGAAGTAGGACTTCCTTAGAGTCGGACGTGCTTGGAACTGACTTCTACAAGCGGTTACCTCACACTATTACTCCAACTCCAACTCCAACTCCAACTCCAACTCAATCACACTATCTCCGTTCGTATATTCTGACTGTTCTGGGTATTTAACGGCAGCAGTCCAAGTAACACTGGTAGAGTCCACTTATATAAAAAAAAGGGAAGGACCCCATAACATAATATAAAATTAAACTGCCAATAACAACATTAAAAAAGACAAAAATAATTTAATGATATTTGTCTTAGTAAATATCTGGTCAAAACTTGGAGGAAAATATGAAAAAAATAAAAAATAAATAAACAAACCTATAAAATTAGAGATATTTTAATCAGATACGACCCTACAAAATTACTCTTATTATAATATTTTTATGACAGACAGACAATGCTACAATTTTTTAGAAAATCTCTCTGCTTGCCACCATTTCTTCCTTCAGTAAGAAAAAAAAAAACAAAAAAAAAACAATGCCTCACTTAGATCTAGCATTAAAATTAGGATTTAAATTCTTAAAGTTTTTTACTGACCATGAAAATTAAACTTACGTTTTAATTCAATGGGATCTCAATTAATACCCAGTATATAATTATAGAGCCGGGTTCGAATTCCAGTTGGGTCTATTGCATTCACTTACGTTCAAATGTCCTTGGGAAAGGTATCGATCCATCACTTCTCCTCTCATCTCCTTTCGTTATTTTCAAGGCGCCTTCAGATTTTGGTCACATTTTCTGTCATCTGTTTAAACACTTGAATAAAATCAAACGCAGAAGAGCAGGACAGACTGCGTCCTATAGCCTTGGTTGGCAATCATTCTACTGCAGAAACAAACGGCAACCTACCAGCGGGAAGACATGGTCGACATTGTGTCTACATATATTCGAAGTGTCTGGGCACCTCGTCGTGGTGTAATGGTTAGCAAATTTGCCTTGCTAAATCAAATATAATCCTCACTAGTGTTACATCTAAGCTACGCTTAATAAATCTCTATTGGAAGTGTCGGCAACAGAAGAAACTGTTTTTTGACTAACAATTCTACGTCCCCTTCTCTCTCTCTCTCTCCCTCTCTCTCTCTCTCTCTCTCTCTCTCTCTCTCTCTCTCTCTCATCTGAAGTAGAGGAACTCAAGAAAGCGTAATTAAACACTCGTTCGTCACCAGCTCTCGAAACTTAAATATAGGGCCAGACAGTCCTGGGCTTAGTACACCTTTATTCAATGCTATTTTATTTTTTTACTCGTTCATTTCTCTCCATAGTTATTTTTTCTTCTTTCTTTCAACCATTTTTTCTTTTCGCTATTTAAATCGCTTAATTTCTTCCTTCCTTCATGGCAGCTGCTACCATTGACTTAAAATTTTAGCCATTATAACCTACTTAGTATAAAGTGCCTCGAAATAGTCTAGCAGAGCATTACGACTGTCAAGTGAGTTCAATCCTTATTGAGTACTACAAACTTGTACTCTTATGCCACAACTAAGCTCACTCTCCTCCTCGGTCTTTTGAACAGGAGTAGAGGTTTATCCCTACTTTTCTGTTTAGGATTAGATTTCCGGTTCCTTTTAAAGTCTGCTTCCGGTTGCTAATATAACTTGCCACAAATGGAAAATCTGAGAAAGCATCGGGCAGACCGGCAGCATGATTATTGCGTGGCAGCGTTACAAAATAAAATGCTGATTTTTTTTTCAGTTTTCATTTTATTAACAGTAATTAGAATCCATGTTTTGTTTTTATACAAATACTGTACCTGTATGTATAGTGCCATTTTAATGAAAGCACGGCATCTTTTTATAGAGACTGATAGCTTACTGATTTTCTCTTCTCACACTTACAGGGATGTCATCAATGATATACTCTCTCTCTTCAGTTTCTCACCTGATGTAGAAGTGGTGTTTGGTGTTGCATTTATATATTTTTTGTAAGTAGTGACCATGTTTTTGCACACGTACAGAAAGTATAAAACATTACTTTTAGGTAAAATCTTAATTTCATCATTTAAAAATCCGTGTGAGCATTACATGACTATCATCATTGCTTGTATCTGTATCTACACAAAGTTTATTCAATTTTATATAAAACTACTTTCATGTTATATGTTATTTATACTTGGGTTCCATTCCCAAGCTGCCCCATTTTATAGATGCTATATACAAATTAAATAGCCTGTTTTCTAAGATCCAGAGAAAACTTAAACGAAAGTACTTCCGGTCCCAAGAATTTCGGATAAAGAATTCTCAATCTGTATTAGGTTGAGTCAGGAACAATTGTTTCTGTTTATCAACTCAAAAAAAAAAAAAAAAATCAAAGTACCATTACATTTTATTCCATTATATATTCACCGTTATTTGCCACTTACCAAACAACTCTTCCATACCTTTGGAGCAAAATTCGGCCGGTTTTGAGGTGAAAGATTTTTCAAAAAACTCTTGAATCTGGTTTTCTCCCAATTTTTTCTCCTATCAATGCGTTTTTGCCGCGAGTGGTTTCCTGTTGCCCTTTCCCCGGTATTGAATTTTAATTACCTTTTCACTAAAGATTATGACAAAGATAAGCTGGTTAACGAGTGAAACCGAATACATTAGGCAAACTATTTGTAGCCCTCTCCAAGGCAGGAGGGTAATTCCAAAATCTTGCAGTCTACCGATACATATTTTTTTTTATCGAATTCACCCTAAGCTAGACAGCGAAATCACTGCGACGCAAGGGGTTACTGGGTGCGGAAGAGTTAGAAATAGAAACATTGCTAAGGAGCGAGAACGGAGGAAGAGTTATCAGGAGGACAGTCGTCGGCGCTTGACATTGCTTTAAATTTATATAGATTAAAGTTAACTGGAAAGCATGGAGCCGGAAGGGAGTTCCACAAGCGAGAAGTGCGAGAAAAGAAACTGTTACAGTTACATCTATCCAGCTAAAGTGTAAATTGGTAAGACCTTTCCGCCAGTCTAGTACTGCGTTTAGATTCGAAAAGTCTAGGCACCATAGCGAAGTGCGGTATTTATTTGTGAAGATTTAAAAAACGTGGCAGAAGGTCAAAATGGGGAATGGGGGAAAAGGACGGTCTTCATCTGTCTTAAATTTAAACTTAGCTAGCCACAATCACTGACCCAAACATACTACAATATTCCTAACACCAAAACAACTCATTCTTACTTAACTTTCTTACTACATCCAACATAATACCTCATTGTCTCTATGAAGTCCTAACTCGTCGCCATTTGTACAATTCATCGTTTGTGGGAGAGGGGGGGATAAAACAACAATTTGAAAATTAGCTCTAATGAGTATTTTACAATATGAAAACAAAACTATTTACAAAAACCAAATAAAATAATGTTAGTAATACCGCCCCCCCTTCACACACACGCACCATAGCAAAGAGCACATCCGATCAATTAACATAAAAGTATTTATAGAAAAGGCAAAATAAGTCAACCTTATGGCGGTGGGAATGTGTCTGAGGCCGAGATGACAGATCGAGGCCAATAAAATTGCTGATTCTTCTTTGGATTTTATCAAGGAGCTCTAAATACATATCGGGGTCACCGGACCATATGTGACAGCATTCCGAAACATCTCTATAGTCCTCATCAATCATCTTCTTCGCTTTTGCTGCTGTCTAACTCATCTAGAAAAAAAAAAAATGCAATCCTGTATATGTATGTTGTCAGCCGCCATTTCACTTTCGCTTCCTTTTCGCTTCATTTTCGCAACACAGGATAAATGTAAAACCGAATACAAAATACTCAAAACTGGTTTCAATTGGTTAGTCTTTAATTTTATCTCCGCAAAATAGACAGTAGGAACTTTTTCGCATACGCGATGTTTGAATATGCGTCTAATGCCAATGTAATGTGGACACATCGAAACCGGAGTTCGAATTCTGGCCGATTCAGTTGGGTTCATTTTTGTATAAATACCATTGCGAAAGGCATGAATCCCTCTATTCTCTTCCTAGCTATGGGTTAAATTGCAGGGTAGACATCACTCACTAGGCTGAAGTGGCAACGAGTCTAAGAGTAGAAAACGCTGAATTTTAAAACGCAGTGAATCTTTATTTATTTATTTTTTCGGCTTATCAACCTTTTGTAGGTTATTTAAAGTCAGGAAATATTTTCAGATTGTAAGAATTTTTTTGAGATAATAATGATTTACTGATACAAGTTCTACTAATTAACCCATAGTGGGGAGAGAAGAAGTGTATCCATACATCAGGGGTATTCGTCAGTGATTATAATGAACACGTTTGGAATTGGAACTCGACTGTTTGATTTTCAATTCCGAACCCAAACCGTGGAGAAGGCAACGGGAAACCATTCCACTATCTTCTCACAGATAATAAAGAGAGGAGAGTCATGATCGTCTACCTAGTTAAAGGACATGGCATTAAAATTAAATATTTAAGAGACAATGAAAACGATAAAATGCCGTATATATTTGTATACAGATCCGACTTTTAAAGAAATTCTGTCGAAATTTAGAGCGGATTTTTTTTTTTACAGCGAAGTTCACCCTTTACAAGGCCGGGGAGCCACTCAAGGTAGAGGGTTACGTTTGGAGGCCATTTGCGTGTATAGGAGTGAACAGTTTGAACAGGTTAAGATTGTAGTGATCGGGAAAACGTCCTGTTGGGAGTCGGTTCCACAGGGCAGTAGTTTGCGAGAAGCTGTTGCTCGAGTGAAACTTAGTTCTCACCGATGGATTATGGAGGGAATTTGGGTGGTTTGCTAATATGTAAGTGGCATGGCGTGTCCTTGCCGTGAAGGTTTGCCTCTACGGGACCAGTGAGATCGTGGGTCCCAAGAGAACGAGCACTTACCGTGGACGAAACAGTAGAGCAGTGAGAGGCTTGCCACCCCCTCCTTTTGGAGAGAGGGTTGAAACGTGTGGAAAGTAGTGCGTCATCCACAAGGGCTCGAAACCGCTTTTGAACTCTATCAAGGCTGGAAAAGCCCCTGCGGTCTGGTAAGCTCCTGCCCAAATGTGACAACAGTACTCCATTTTTAGTCTGATCTTGCACTTGTAAAGTTAGAGGATAGCATGAGAAGTCAGGTACTTACTGGAGCGGTGCAGGGAGCCAAGCATTTTATCTGCATCCTTAGTAATGGATCCTATGTACGGATTCCATTTCAGATCGGATGTGAATTTGAGGTCCAACAGTCTTTCGATGCACTGTGCATCTCCGAGAGGACCTTCGTTCATCAAATTTAGTGGTAGTTCGGGTCAGGACGACAATAATGGAATGTAACTAGCTTGGTCTTCGAGGCCCTGGATTTAAACTTACACAAAAATGATCTTTTAAGTTAAATGAAAGGCAAAGAGCTACACATAATTTCAGCCATCACAAATATTTATCAGATGCGAATAATTTTTTTTGTATTTCTTAAATGTTATGTCTTAATTGCATTGAATAAATTCTTGAATGATAAAAAATATAAAAACTGTTGCGTTTCAATATGAAGTGGTGAAATAATAAATGGTAACTCTTTTGCTTTTGGCACTAAGTATTTCAGACTCACCGACCCTCATTCTATTGGGGGTGATGTCGAGTTTAATGGCTTTTATGTGGTCGCTTGTTCAAGAAATCTTTTTTGGGATTTCTTGTGAAAAAGTGACAACATCCTGTATACGAGTCATTTCATAAAGTGACCTTATAAACAAAATAAGAATTCGACGAGGCATTCCATGAATTAGTCTCAGCAAAATAAAAATTCGACTAATACAGGAGTTAAATTAACTTCATAGCCAAATCAAAATTTCGACGTACACACGAGGCATTTCATGGGTAAAATTAAAATTCGACCTATACATGTGTCTTTTTTCAATAAACGTTATAGGCAAAGTAAAACGACTTAAGCACAAATCTTTTCATCAATTAACATAATTGATAAAAATTTTCGACTTGTACACGAGTCTTTTCTTCAGCTTCAATGACAAAGTAAAAAATCGAATTATACACGAGTCTTTTCGTCAATTAAATTCATTGACAAAGTAAACATTCGACCTATATATGATAAATTATATTTTACGGTTACTATTTTTTTAAACATTAAACTTATTTCCTAGTTTATTTATTTGATTTTTATTTAGTTATATATATATATATATATATATATATATATATATATATATATATAATTTTAATTTATTATATATATATATATATATTTGTCACTAATCAAAATAACCCCATGAAATCTAAACTAGCTATGACCAATATAGTATATCAATTTCTTAGTCCAGTACATGATTGTGTTATAAATCAATTAGCTATATTGGACATACTACCACCTCCTTGAGTAGACGCCTCACATGTCACTTATTAGATCAAAGTATCATTAAAAAATATCTAGCCACCCACGATTTACAAGATCACTTATGGAAAATACAAAAGTTCTATATAAATCAAATTACCGGAGAGATCTCGCCGTGAAAGAAGCCCTGTATATAAAACATCAGCTCTCAGTATCAACCTTACCGTGGTAATGGGATTTTGAAAGTTTGAAACAATAGAAATAAAGTCACTTGAATTCCAGCCGCCCTCAACACGGGAAACTCGGAATAAACGCTTTTATTAGTATTCAAAACAACACAAAATCACATCTGAAATAGTCAAACATGAAGAAAAATTAACAACATTCCAAAACACCGACTCCTTGAAAATGAACTCTTCAAAACTGCTTTGGACAATTTTTGCATTCCCTTTCTCCCACCAAACAGAATGCTGGGAAAACTAAATGAAAGATTAATTAAAATTTCCTTGTCTCTCATATTCAAAGAAATATGTTTAAAAGAAAGGTTCCTACCTATATATATATATATATATATATATATATATATATATATATATATATATATATATATATATATATATATATATATATATATATATATATATTGTGTGTGTGTGTGTGTTGAGGCGATAGTATATAAGGAAATAAACAGAATAAAAACCATGGCAGGATGATTTCAGCATGCAACTTGTTAAATTGAATTAGTCTGGCATAAGATGACAATAGTAGAAGCACCTGCACAAAATCGAACACAGTGAATTGAGTTATGATATTTGCACTCCAATAAGAGTTTACTAAGCTTAAATTATTGAAGAACTAATTAATGTGGCGACGGTAGTGAGCGACACGGTGATGATTAAACTCAATATTCTGGCGAACTGGTCTGTGGAAGAAACCTGTAAAATATCATACTAAGACAGAGTCCGATAATTACAAAACACGAATATGTTATGAAGTCACTCACACGCGCATATATATATATATATATATATATATATATATATATTTATAGTTTATGAAAAACTAGGTAATCCGTATGGGTAAACAGAGCAAATAATTTAAATAAAAACAGACCACTTTAAGGTTCCATGTAATAAATTATTTCACCACAGCCCTTTTAAAAGGACTGCGAATCATCAGACTTTACTTCCATATATATATATATATATATATATATATATATATATATATATATATATATATATATATATATAGCGTACGATGAGTAAAATTGCCGTCATTTTATATTTATAATTTCGCGCATGCGCTTTGTTTGTTTTGGATTTTGTCGACTGCATACAACAGTAAGGTTAGCTGGATACCGTCTGTGAGAAAAAGAACACCTTGACACCGTTTCCTCCCCCAGAAATTTATTGTACTGCATAGCATTCGCGCCGGAAGTTCCAATACGAACATTTCAGAGTGTTTAGGAGACAATCTGAGGAAAGTGCAGAGGATTCGGAAAGAGTTGGATGAGTCTAATGGTGATTATGAAGATACGGCACCTCGGAAAACTTAGTCTGATTGTTCTGATAAGGAAGAAGTCCCAAATTTGTTGTTGAGGGCATCGTGTACCTACAACATGTGCCTTGAGGATGTAGTGCTGCTCTGAGTCAAGAGGGTTTCTGCTGGAAAACCCTATGTCTGGCAACAAAACTCTCCACACAAGCATGGGAGCCCAGTCGCGTAATTTAGATGACAGTTTATCTCTGGCGTCAACGGGAGAACCATAAATTAGTACTATAAAAATGAGTGTCATTTTGCGATGAAAAACATTGATTTGGAAATTCTTGGAAAAACTCAAATAACAGTCGAATTTTAAGTAACATTTCAGGGCTAAAAATTAGGATTATTTGCTTTTTAAGTCGCGCGCTAATCTAATCGTATCTTATAGTCAAATTCATTATATTCACTTACGTGCTAATTTCCAGAATATGATTATTTTTTCGACAATAAAAGTTCGGTCTCATTCGAGTTACGGCACGGTAGCTATTACTGGCGTTGTTTAAATGCATTCGCTACTGATTAAATTTGCGCGAAAGATTACCTTGTTAACGGCCTTTTCTCTTACTTGTCTCTATTACTGTGCAACTTAGGACTCACTGCGTGCGCAATTATCAAGACAAGTGAATCTTAATTCCGCAGCAAATATATGCAAACAACGATTGAGTTTGATCTTTTATTGTCGATAACCTCAAAGCGGTAAATTTTATAAAAAAAAATCTTTGTTATTTTGGAATTAAGCATGTACATTTACACCTACATATAACGATTTCGGAAATTTTTATTACATACTTAGCACGGGGCTTGAAAAGTAAATTACCCGAAAATCATTTTTTAAACGTTTCTTTTTTTGTCTTTTTTTAGAAAATCTTGTCAAAAATATATATTTTTTATATTTGTTACCCCCCACCCCCCACACACACACTCATTTAATTTTATGAAATTTATCGAAATACGTTTTTTGTAGCGCTTAATGTTTATATTATTTATAATATGTCTTAGTAGAATAAAATAATCAATTTGGGGGAGTCAAACAGGACCCCCAGTTACGGAAAATCTGCCCTGAATCGTAAAATAAAAATTGCAATAAAACTAAGACATTATTTATTAGAAATGGTTTTAATTTATTTTATGAATAAAATATATTATGCACATTTCTGTCTTAAGAAAAACATTTTTTCAGTGAATAATGAATGAATTTTTACAAGAATTATTTTCATTTTTTTTTAATATTAATTAGAATAATTTATAAACTTTTAAATCTTTAAAAATTGTGCATTAATTTATAGCGGTTAAATAAAAACTACATTCATTAATCTTAAATGAAAAAGCTTACTACAATTCTGCGAATCCATATATTTTAAATTTAAAAAGAATTTTTTTCTTGTGTGAGTGTTTATAAACGTGCCGATTTTTGTAAATACGGGCGTCTATAATTGAAATTATCAGAAAATAGAGCGGTATCTATAGTAATTTAAAATTTATTGGCAATTTTCTGAAATTTACTCAGCAATGGCTTTCAGACTAAAAAACCAAATTACGTAAAATTCAATAAAATATTAGAATGCTTAAAATATTTCAAATTTGTAAGATTACTGGGTAATCTAAAAAGGCGATTACGTTGTATTCGTCATTCATTTTGACTACAATTATTTTCACCAACTATCTCGCAACAATCAGCTTTTCGATAGATGTATCAATGCCTTATAACACCCACTTCCGTGTAAAAAATGTTTTTCTGTGATATTTTAAACTATAAGTGAGTGATTCGATTAATTATACTTTAAATCCATTAATCTTCTCCAAATAAAGTTTCGGAAAAGTATATTTTAGTTTTTAAAGATTTTTTAATAAAGAGAATTATAGTGTGTTGACAAATTTTAGCGATTTAGCCGATAATAAAGTCATTCGAATTAACAATGAGGTAAAAATGTATATTTATTATTAATATATATATATATATATATATATATATATATATATGATTGATAACATCGCCTGTGGTTACCGTAAACTTGAAACCAAGGTAGAGGAATCAACTGATCTTTTAATTTTAAAATATATATATATATATATATATATATATATATATAAAAAAAAATGTTTCACTGAATTTATATATGGCTTTGAAAATAACAGGACGTATTCTTTTAAGGAGCAATATTCGTTCAACTCTTCTTCAAAAAGATTTGTTAGAACAGCAATAAAAAGGTAAAAAGAAATCTGTGTTTTATACTCACTAGGAGTTTATTTACATCAATTTGTTTTAGAAATAATTTTATTTTAGTCGTGGCTCCTTATTTATCCGCTGTGTCTACCTTTTTCAGTTCAGCCATTTTGATTATTGGTGTCCCAACGAATTTTCTGGCGAAAAAGTACCTTTTAAAATAATTTCAAAATTTTTATGAACGGGATGAAAGCTTCTTCATCCGTAGGTTCCAAGTAGTGCAAAACCGATGGACGAAGTATGAAGATCACAAAGGAGGGGGTGCAGTATTGAAATAAAAACGTCATTTGGTCACATTATATCAACAGGGTCACATCCTGGGCTGCATAGTATGCACTTCACCAGGGCTACATACAGTTTTGAATTCAAAGTTTTCCTTCTCCTAGACCAGTTTCTATCCAAAGCTATAGAACCCGGTCTGTCCTATTATTTACCCATAGCTGGTAGGGAGAAGAAGAGGATTCATACCTTTCCCAATGAAGCCGACTGGAATTCGATCTCGGCTCTCTGATTCCTCAATCCGAGCCGCTATCCATTACTCCACGGTGCCTCCTCTTGAATTTATATATGGCTTTGAAAATAACAGAACGCATTCTTTTAAGGAGTTAATATTCGTCCATCACTTCTTCAGAAAGATTCGTTAGAACAACAATTATCAAAATGGCGAAACTGAAAAAGGTAGTTATGAGTGAGTGCGGGGAGGGTAATTAGGGAGCCATAACTAAAATAAATTTATTACTAAAAACAATACGTTGGTGTAAATAAGCTGCTAGTGAGTATAAAACAGAAAAAATATTACTCACATCATTGGTGCATTTTTCCATAGTGTGTGCGTGTGTGCGTGTGTGCATTCTTGTTGAATATATATATATATATATATATATATATATATATATATATATATATATATATATATATAAAATTAGGATCAAATACGCACCAAATATGGATCCGAATTCGACAGAATGATATTCGTTCTTTATCCTATCATATATACCGTATATACACGTGTAACGCGCGATCTCGTATATCAGGGGACGCACAAACTACCTTTTTGAGAGTTCCTTTTTTGAGAGACCAAATTACAATAACCTCTCTTCCTCTATCTCTTTATCCCATCTTTTAGTTAAATAAGTTTAAAAATTTAAAAGAGAATGCTAAAAAATATCGTTAGTAACGTTATACTTGTTGCGTAAATATGTACAGTCAGAAACAACCAAATGAAAAACAGCGAAACATCTTATAAACGTAAACAATAGAAAACATGCACATTCGCTATGTTTGTATTTTATAATACAATGCTAATATGTGAATATTATATGCATTATTATTGGATACAGTTAAGTAAAACAGCAGTTTTATTAAAAGCATGATTATTTTAAATACAGTTGTACTTTTGGACAACAGTAAATCGTTATATAATTTGGTCAACGGCGTAGTCAGGGCCAGCAGTACATTCGATAATTTTATATCTCGTGTATGATGCGACCCTCTTAAAATTAGCTTCAAAATAAGGTCTTCAAAAGTCGCATCATATATATTTGCATACTTTTACAAGTGGGTGAAAATTAATGTTATCTCGAGCCCCAGGGTGCCCCCAGGCTCTACCATTATTTTTGAAGGGGGTCAGATGCACATTGCACCTGAGGCTTCCCGAAAGGGGATATGCCATGTAGGCGTGAACCATTGTTATTCACAGTCCACACACATTCGGGATACGAACGCACTTTATACTCGACCTTGTGTCACATTTCGTTCTAGTAAGCATCCGGTTAAATATCACCCCACACAACACACACATATACATACTTATATATATATAGTCGAGTTCATTATATTTACTTACGTGCTAATACACATGGTAAAGGAATGAATCCAACTAGGAGAAGGAAAACTCTGAATTCAAAACTCTATGTACCCTGGCGATGCACACTCTTTAACTAAGGAAAAGATCACACTGACTCGATGATCTCGGCTATGGTCGATTCCTTTGTTCTTGTTTTGGTGTGAGGAACCCAACCACAATGTTTGTAAACGTATTTCTGAACGTATAGTCGGGCGTGATCAGCAATTTGAACAATGCCGGAACATTCAAAGCCTCTGGCACGACGACTAACAACGGCTTCCCATTAGTTCCGTCTGCCTAATTGCACTCACAAGGTTTGCGTTACCTTCATGACAAATCGACCATGATGAAATTCAAACCCGAGTTTCAGGATCTGAAAGCAAACATTCTAACCACTTCGCCGCGCATCCATATACACAGGGTGCGATGAATAAATTGTCGTCTAAATTACGCAAAAATGAAAATAACACTGACATCTCATTTTAACAGATATGTTTACCAAAATGACACGAAAATATCTTGAAATACTAAAGAGTAAATTTATTCGTTAAAATCGCCATTGCCTACAACCATGGCTTCCAGACGACTTCAGAATCTCCTGCAACTCTTTTGGGCGGTCTCCTTGTTTAAGTTGGTGAATGTTGCTATAATCCTTGCCTTCAGTTCATCATGGTGTTACAAGGAATTTTGTTGGTCTCTCGCTCAACTGCGCTCCACACACAATAATCAGGGGGGTTGTAATCTGGGGAGATAGGTGGCCAGATGTAAGAGGTTATGTGGTCGCAGAAATCTGACAGCCATGACGTTTGCTTGTGTGGCATGGTGCAGACATAGGATTTTCTAAGCATCCTCTTGACCTAGGGCAGCACTAGATTCTCAAGGCCCTTGATCTGGGCCTCTGTATTTAGTCTGAGTCACTGTGAGAAGATGAATGGAGGCATAATGTCGCCATCACTACTTATCACTCCAAGCACCATGATGTTGACTGGATATTTGGTTTTCATCACTCTCAGTACTTCTTTTCGGGAGACAGAAATCCAAAGGTTGTCCTCAGTTTGATACCCAAGCACTCTGAAATGCTCATATTGGAGCTTCCGGTGCAAATGCCAAGCAGTACATAATGCCGTTTCCAAATTTCTATCGGAACGGATTGCGTTATAGTGCACTTTTTGTTACATATGATGCTCAACTGGCCCTACTATAATGTGCAGTCAACAAAATCAAAAACAAGCAATGCGCATGCGCAACTCTAAAATTATAAAATGGTGATAATTCATTCAATGCACCTTGTAAAAATCAATAAAAGAAACAAGGGGAAAACCTTTTATATGAGAGTCGGCTGGAATGTGACCAAATGAAGTTTATTTGTCAGTCCACACACTTCTTCCGATGGTTGCAGTGTTTAGATGCCATTGGCGAAGAGGCTTTCATCCTGTTGGTCAGAAAAGTCATCAAAAGTAGATATGACGTCATCATTCCTGTGATAATGATTCACAGCAGTATTTTTATCATGTTGGGCAACAAATGATAGCCAGATGGGGGCAAATCAGGAAAATACCGAAAGTGATCAACCAGTTCAAAGTAACAGCCACTCACAGCAGCCATGGCAACAAAGAACTTGCATTGACCTGATGAAACAAGTCCCCTTTCGACATCTCTCCTAGGCGTTTTGTCTTGATAGCTTTTCATAACTGCCTCAGCTAGTTTGCATAGTACTCTCCATTGATAGTGTGGCCTTTTTGAAGATTGTCGATAAACACAATGCCTCTTGGATCCCCTCAAAATAAGGCCACTTCACCTTCCCTGTAGATGAAACGATATTAGACTTATTTGGAGCCGTTATGAATGGGTATTTCCACTGCATGGACAGTTTCTTTGTCTCTGACTCAAATTGATAGACGCAACACTCATGTTGGATTAAAATTTACCTCAAACAATGTCAGATTTTCCCGTCATGTGGTTAGCCTCATGCGCTTTGAAACAGTTGCTAGATGACGTAGCACTCACAGAGCAGAAACCTTCGTCATGCAAAGTTCATTGTGTAGGATATTCTCAACTCCCTCACGGGATATACAAAAAGCATTGGTTATTTGATTTATAGTCAGTTGCCCGTCATCCATCATCATGTGGTGAACACTCTCAATGTTTCTCTCGGTGGTGGCTGTTGAAGGACGTCTAGACTTTGGGCCATATTCAAGACTCTCTCTTCTCCTCCCAAATTTAGCTTCTCATTTTTAAACTGTTGATAAATCTGGAGCGTCATCCACTAATGTAGCAACCATGTAAGCATGAATATTCTTGGGGGGGGGGACTAAACTCTTTTTTTCTGAAGGTACTCGATAACACCACGATGCCAATTTTTGTTCATTTTCAAGAGAATTTGTTACTGGTTACGTTTGAAGTCTTCTTTGAACAGTCAGATATAAGTTTACCCGGAAAGAAAAAAATGGAGGTATTTATAAGAAGAGCTGAAATTAATTCATGCAATATGTCATAACTCTAGCCTCGATTCTTTACAGTCAGTCTATGAACTTTTGAGCCCATCTTCGTATAATAAAAATATAAAAATT
Organism: Acanthosepion pharaonis; assembly: GCA_903632075.3. Taxonomy (NCBI): domain Eukaryota; kingdom Metazoa; phylum Mollusca; class Cephalopoda; order Sepiida; family Sepiidae; genus Acanthosepion; species Acanthosepion pharaonis. Next base: position 549,711 of record CAHIKZ030004041.1, on the reverse strand, counting down.
GTCACTTATCTGATTGATGTTATATTCAGCACCTCGACTCCGCAGTTTCGTAAACGAAACCTTTTTGTAATTGTGTCATTAATGAATATATTTTAATTCGACATTTTTATTACCTTAAAAGTAATTATAGTGCATACTCCGTATTTAAAATAATCGCCCAATTCTTATTTATTAGTGTATATTAAATATATCTATTTGTGCACTGGAGACATCTTAGTGAAGAAAATGCCTTCTCTTTCAGGGAAAATAAAACCTTGCTTACTGCATCGTACAGCGTGACCGAGCGGTAAATTACACTGGACCAAACGGTGGTCTCTCCCTTCAAAGTGGGGCGCATTTTGACATAAAAGAATGCTACTCTAATCAAATGAGAAAACAATCCACTACGACGTAAATGTCTAGAGGGTGCTTTGATCTCAAGGTCGTCTACAGTAAATTTGCGCCATGGCTCTTACAACATTTCACTATTCCTGACAGATTTTCTATTATCACAGTGTGGGATACCCACTAATAAAGACGATGGAAAGAAAGAGGAAAAGACTCGAAATGAATTCGGTTAAAAAAAAAGGAATTTTAAAATCCCCAGAAGCCCTCGTTCGTGTGTATGCTAAGTCGTAACAACATAAGAAATTTAGTCCGATGAATTCCTGAAGGACAAATCTTGTCAAAAAATGGTCATAGCAACCGGGAGTGGGGGACTTGGATCCCCCAAAATTTTTACTAATTGTAATATTTTTTACAGGGTTTTATTTTAGCAAATTAGGATAAACGGTATAGCAATGGATAGCGGACTGGATTGAGGAATCGGAGAGCCGAGTTCGAATTCCAGTCGAATCCATTGCATTCACTTACGTGCTTGGGAAAGTTATGAATCCTCTTCTTCTCCCACCAGCTATGGGTAAATAGCAGAACAGATTGGGTTCTATAGCCTTGGATGGCAACTGGTCTACCGCAGAAAGAAATGGCAACCTACTGCAGGAGAAAAATCTGCCTCGTCAATCATGTATCGAAAGATACATGACCACCTAAGCGTGTATTACGCATGGCACATAAATGACTGACTGATTTTAACAAAATACAATAAAGAAAAAATAGAAAAAAGAAAAAGCTATCAAATCATGGAATCACTTTCATAAAACCGCGATGAAAGAATTCTTCACGCTGATGGTAATTTCCCTTTATCGCGTGAGTGCGTTTTCATTTTAATTTTGAATTGTGATGAGTTCAGTAAAATGAAATAAATATAAAAATAAAAACGTACAAATAAATAGAAAAGAATTCAAATTAAAACAAAACATTTCCTTTCCCTTAAAATCCTTATGTCTTTTTCTACTTTTCCCTCTTTTTCTATCTATATATTTCATTCTCAAATAAAAAGAGAAAAAAGACGAAAAGACTAAACCCGGCCGCAAAACACCAGATATTGACGGTCCAACCTACGAAAAACGAAGTAGGGTCCACGCATAACTTCCGCTAGATAAAAAAAAAAAAAAAAAAGAATGGAATCCAAAAAAGAATTCGGCCAATCAAATAATTTAACAAAAAGATTTGCATATTTTTGGAGCCTCATCAAAAAGGATATAAAGTGACTCCCACAGACAGACAGCCAGAGGGACTTGAAACAGGAAGGACTCAAGATAGAAGATACTAAGGATTACGTACTAAGCTAAAGGAACGCCATAATAAAAAAACCAGCCAAGTGTGTCGAGTTAAGCTGTCATCGACTTCGTTTTCCGTCCTCGTTAGGACCGAACCCAGTTTTGACAGATAACAGCCATACAGTGACCCAACAATCCCACTTCTGAAATTGATCACTTTGACGGCTCTTGACAGCCCGACTCGTGAATTTTTGTTACACCAAAATACAAAGGACTCACCACCTATATGTTAAAATAAATAAATCTACTTTATATGTTTATATATTTGTTCGTTTCTACTTACAAAGTTTTCGGATAACCAATTCAACCCGATTCAGCAATAACCTACCGAATATCGACTCGTGTTAAAACGGGCGTAAGGCAAGGATGTGTCTTCTCACCGGACTTATTCAACCTATACAGCGATTCATCATTGGTGGCCATAATCTTAACAACATAAGATATGCAGATGACACTGTGCTGAGAACAGACACGTAAAGGAAACTACCCTCCTACAGAAGGTAGCGAAGGAGAGCGAGAAGAAGGGAGTAAACCATAAACTACAAGAAGACAGAATGAATGGTCGTCAGCAAAAAGATGAGCCCGAAATACGATTGACAGGTCGTGGACACTAAAATCAAGCAGATGCGGAAATTTAAATATCTGGGAAGTGTTCTGACAGAGCAATCAGTAAGTGCGACGCTGGGATCTGAAGACGTATTAGGATGGACAAAGACGAATTCCAAAAGCTAGGCAGAGTATTACGAGACAGGAGGGTTTCATTAGTAACAAAGAAAAGAATATTGAATTGCTACGTGATATCTGCCCCCCCCCCTTGACGGCAGCGAATATTGGACGATCTCCTCAAAGATGAAGAAGAAACCCGAGACAACGGAGGTATGGTTCTACAGAAGGATGCTAAGGATACCATGAATCGAACATTTGAGCAACGATGAGATTTTGGAGAGAATGCAAACAACAAAAAAAAAAGAAACTCATACTTATCATCAGGAAGAGGCAGCTGAAAATTCTGGGACATGTAATGAGAAAATCTGATACTCACAGGGCGGTTTAAAGGGAAAGAAGGACAAGGAATAGTAACACGTGACATACTTAACGGAGAAGTGTATGGCTGAACAGCATCTAGGAGAAATAATAGGTAAAAGCTTATTAAGAGCTAAAAGGGACAGGAAGAAATGGAGAGCCATGATCGTTTACGTCCTGAAGGGACACGGCATATAAAAGAAAGAAGTTGAAATCACCGAAAGTAGAAAAATGATCAATCAAGTGAAATTAAAAAAGAAGCAACCGAAAATACAATGGCGTCCTGCTTGGACCAATGATAATAATACACAAGACTCAAGTAAATCGTAAGTTGTTTTTTTTTACAGTGTAACCCGGATATAAGAGACCCGGATATAAGAGACCCGGATATAAGAGAGATTTTCTCTGGTCCCATATTAGAGCCTGTGTTAATGTATATAAAATAGACCAAACCCGGATATAAGAGAAACCCGGATATAAGAGACTTCTTTTCCGGTCCCGACAACTCTCTTATATCCGGGTTACACTGTATTTATTTTCCTGGGGTTTTTGGTTCTCTGAACTAATACCCAACTTCATTTTCTTGAAAATAAATCACGACGCTTTGCTTCAACTTTACCATTTTGTAATTCTTTTGTAATTCTTTTTAGTATATTTATCTATAAAATAATGGGAAAATTTTAATGACATTTTTTAATGTCAATCGAAGGAGAAATAATAAAATAATAATTTCAAAGATTTTAAATCGATTATATGAAAATCATCTAAAAATATTTTAATCATTTAAAAATATTTTAAAATCTATATAAAAAATAAAATTAAAAATGTAATTTTTATCTTTATAACAAAGACAAAAATTATACAAAAAACATTAAAAATCTTGAAGGATAGCGATATTTTATTTTATTTTTCGATTTTTACTTTCCAAATTAAACCAACCATAAAATGGTAAATATGACACCGGGAAATTATTTTTAATGAAATTTAGTTCTTTTAATCAATTATCTTTAAAAACATTTAAATCTTAAATTTTAATCTAAAAAACAGCCAAGTAATTAGTAAATTAAAGAAAAAATTTAGGGCTGAGGTTAAAAATTATAGTGAAAAATCGATATTTAGTTAATTTTCTTTAAATGGACATATTTCAAAAATAATCATTTTACATAAATATTTAAAAAATTATTAAAATTGAATGAATAGCTTACTTTTAGTAAGGGATTTAAAATATAGACTTTGTTCAAGTAAATTAGACATTTTTATACATTATTTTCACATCTTACCGTGTAGGTACCTCAAAAAATTCGTTAAAAAAACATAACTTGTTGAAAAAGTCCTACAACTTGATAAAACAAACTTTTATCATCAAAATGTATATGTTATTATGAAGAGGAAAGACCAAAGTATTTTTTTGATTATTTTATTAATTTTTAAAAATCCTTTCTAGCATGTTCGAAATTTTGATTAAAAATCTTTTTTTTTTCTTTACGACAGCGAAGTTGCCATAGATTAGCATTGGAAATGCTAGCGTATTTTTTTTTGCGGTAACAGATACATTAAAATTGTGAAATTCTTCTAAAAATCAAATCATTTTTCGGATTTTAATTAACTTTTAAGGACTTATTCAGAAATGAATGAAATTGTTTTTTAATTTATTTTTAAATCTTGTTAAATTTTTTTTTTACATCTGATACCCACCTCTTACTTAATTAGTGAAATTTCTAGAAATTAAATATTCTGATATATTTATATTAGTTAAAGAAAGAACTCCTTGGAGAATGTAAATCATCAATTTTATTTGTAAAATAGATGCATCATTTACCAAAAATCTGGTCTAAGTCGTGAAATAAAAAAAAAATTATTAAAAATAAGAAACTATTTAATTAGAAAAGTTTTTAATTGCTTTTATTAATAATATATATTAAGGACACTATTACCTTAAAAATTCGATGAATTTTTATAAGATTTTAATTCATTTTTATTTTCATTTCAATCAGAATAAATTATTAAGTTTTAATTCTGTAATAATTTGTTCTTTATGAATGATAATATTAAGTGAGAATTATATTCACCAATCATAAATGGAAAAGCTTAGTACGCCATCAATTCCATTTTTTTAAAATAGTTTTTCTTTTATGAGTATAAGCAGCCATATTTATGGATATGGTAGATCATACACGATATTATCAAAAAATAACAGAGATAAATATAGTAAATTCGAAGCCAAAATTTATTAATATCGACAAATATTAGATTACAGAGAATAATTTCTTTAATTTTTTAGATTATTGAATATTTAAATATTGCATAAAAGAAGGCGCTGACGTCATTTTCTTCAATAAAGTTTTTTCACATATGGTCTCCGCAGAAAATGTTAGACCTTTCATCACGCTGTCCGAATGTTAACACTTTTAAATAAACAGCTATTGTTGAGTTAAAAATGCATTTCTATAATATTTTAAAATTAAAGTAAGTAACAGTTGTCTCAAATCCGATTAATTATACTTTAAATTAGCTAATATTCCTCAAATAAAGTTTCAGAAAAGTATATCTTATTTTTAGAAGATTTTTTTAATTTAGACTAAAGAGAATTACCGTTAAATAAATGCGGACAAAAAATGGCGCTAAATTCAATTTTTTTTACAAAAAAAAAAAAAAAAAAATTCCTCCAGTTTTTTTAAAGTAGTTGTTTTCATGTATTTTGATTAGTGGGAATATTAAATTTAACGTATTAACTTGAACGATAAAAACCTTCTAAAAAGATTTTTCATTTATAAAATTCGTTTTAAACCTTAGGTATCGCGAATTTTCGCGAATTTCCGTGAATTTTCTCGAATTTTTGAAAGTATAGAAAATCAATATTTGGAATGCTTATATTTTTGTTTTACTTAACGTAAAAAAAAATTTTTTATATCAGAATCTTTCCGAATCCATGTTCTTTCAAATAAAATCAACTTTCTCACGGCAAAATTAAAAGTTATACAAGTTTTGTAGGTTTTTCTACTTTGATGCATTAAATTTAACCCTAACGATAGGTGATTTCTTCAAAACAACTTGTTCTTGAAAATTTTAATGTAAGCAGCCCTTTTCACAATGTCACGAATCTATTAGTTTCAGCGACCAACTCCAGTTGATATCAAACTGACCATGTCCTGGACCACCAGAAGTCTCAGAAAAAATCATCAGAAGTAAATCACATGAAAAATGTTGTCCTAGACATTTGCCATATAAATACTCCGACTCAACCAAGGAAAAAGGACTTCCTAAAGAGTGGATCAAAAGGCCCATGACAATTACCAGTGGTTGCATTATCACGAATAAAGAGACACCGCATTTTGTATTATCTGTCTAAAAGTTGCTGAAGATAAATCTCTCTCAGTGCAGTCCTTGTTCCAAGGAGATGCCTTTACAAAGACAGAATTTTATAGTTGGAGGAAGGCCGGTGAAAAATCAAAAGGGTTTGTAAAACACCAAGTCTCAAACCCTCATCAAGAAGCCAAAACAAACGATGTTGTAAACATGATCTCGTCAGAGGAAGCCATGAAATAAAGTCAAAACCGCAAGATGCTGTTAAAGATTCGCTCAAATATTTGATACGGAGCTCGACGGTCACTGCCCCTTCAAGGTAGTTGGAGTAACAACTCTACACGCAAGCCACCAATCTGTCACTTGGTGGCATACCACGAGTTTAACGCTTGTGGCTCGCTGGCGGACTGCCGGCGTGTTCGTCTCGGTAATGTTACCACTGGCAGACCGCTAAAGGCCCGCCAATGGCTACCACCAGAGAACCACTGGCGTTGTAATCGGCGGACCGCCAGCGGGTCACTAGGGATTTGCGTGTAGAGGAACCAGGAAGCGAAGTTGATTCTAATTTTCCCCAGCTGCTTTTGCTAAGATGCAAAGATGACGAAATGCTAAGTAACAGAGAATTATATCAGTCTTGAAATTCAAAATGAGATGGTTGAGGTAATGGTACTTGGGATCTTTCATAATATCTTTAGACAAATACAATCAGCCAAACATTTTAGGATTATGTCCGATGAAACAGTAGACACATCGAATCAAGAGTAGGTATTGATATGCATGTTGGATTGACAAGAACACCTTGATGGCGCGAGAAGAAATTGTTGCCATGAAACCCATGGAGCGTTGTATCGCTGATATGCTTGTTTAAGAACACACTTACTCAAATTAATGTAAAATTGGAAAAGGCAAGAGGAAAATGTTATGATGGCGCTGCGAGAAAGGAATCTGGTGTGACCGCTCAATTCAAATCCTTTAACTGAAAGTGTTTGTACACCAACTGCTTTAGGCATGCACTCAATCTATCCATGAAAGATGTCTGTATACAAGTTCGATGCTTGGAAGACACTTTTGATATTGCAAAGGAGGATTGTAAGTTGCTGAAAAAATCTCCGTAAAGAGAAACGTTCTTGAGAAAATTGAGACATGACAGCGGAAATGAAGAAAAAAGCCCCCACGCTTTTTGCCCAACAAGATGAACAGTGTGTGGGACCACTCTCTCTTCCAAAATTTCCAATCATAATGTGTTGATGGCGTTATGGAAGCAATCTCTTTTGTTCATAAGAGACATCGAGATGAAAATCAGAATCATCGATGCACAAACGAATAATTTAAGCTCTTGTTCCACCTGAATTCTAATAATTTTCGTGTCTTGAAAATTTCCCAAACAGGAAACTTCCATGAAAGTTTTCATTTCATTTCGGTTGTTTAGCTGGCGAAAAAAAAAATTAAAGCAGACAGATAATCTTAGTCGGACGATTCAATCGCCTGGGCCTTCAGCGGCTGAAGCCCACCAGTCAGCCGATGTCGTGATACAAAGTTTGCAGTAAGAAAGAAATGATACATCATTCAATTTGTTTTGGGAATACGTTTTTTTAAAAAAGAGTTTTTTGACGTCGATGATGCGGCATTTCTAAGAAAACGGTAAATGAGCAGAACTTTCCCTTCGCAAAAGAAATGTACAAAACAAAGTAGTTCGAAGCATCCGATTTTGTCACAACATTTATTACTGACAGGTTTGACCAATAGACTTTTAGTGTCCTGAGGCGAATATCGTTCCTTAGGACTGCGTCGAACGAACCTTCTCCCTTCACAACTGAACATGTTAAACTTTGACTCATCGCTGAAATGAACACAATCCCACTGTTCTTCTGTCTATATGACGTGTTCAATGGCAAATTTCAATCGGCTCATTTGATTCTTTTTAGAAATGTAAGGCTTCGTAGAGGCTACTCGACAGTTGAAATTTATTTCATTAAGTCCTCGGGAAATAGTGCTCCTTGATATTTTAATGCCAAGGTTAGAATTAGCTCTTTTAGAGATAGTAGTTGCTGTCGCAAATCGATCCTTTTTTTTCTTAGAAGAAGAAGAAGAAGAAGAAGAAGAAGAAAAATGATTTAAATGATATATATGTCTTCCAAAAGTTCAGCATATCCAATGTATATATATATAATTTTTCCTGTGTTCGTACAAGAATTTTCTTTTCTGGGCGCAGCGTGTGTAAAATGTCCAATAGTTGCACCTTCCCGACCATACCTCAATTAGGATTCATTTAAACAGACACAGAAACCTACCCGACTCCATCCGAAACATACTCGTAGAAAATACAAGCATTATGACCTCATTCCCATTAAAAAAAAAGATTAAAAATAAAGGAAACACTAATAATAAGAAAGGAAAAGCCAACAGTCAATAAAATTAACTGTGAATACGGCCACAACCTGTTGACCTTCCTGTAACACAGGACACATACATAAAGAAAAACACACATTCAATTAAAAAAAACAAAAAAAACATGAACAGCATCTTTGGTAATGGCTAAAAGAATAACCGAAAGCGCTTAGATATGCAAAACTTTTGGACTATTCTTACTCACTTTGTGTCCAGGAACGAACACAAGAAAAAATTAAATAAAAAGCTTAATCGCGGTACCTTCTCGGTCGTCTTTAATGTAACATGTATAAAAGAGGGATTGCTGCTCAAATACACAATATACACGAGACGGAGCTGTAGAGTCCAGTGCACTAACCATGAGAGCAAAGATCAGAATTTTGTAGGGTGGGAACAATTAGGTCTGATCGAGAACTTTTAAATCATTTTTTTCTTCTTCTGATATATATATATATATATATATATATATATATATATATATATATATATATATAGGCATGTACCATTTTGTGACCAAATATTCTCACAGACAAGTATAAATACGTATATGCTTATGTATAGGTAAGACGTAGACATGTGTTTTTTGGACTGTGTGCGTGCATAAGGACGTGCGTACAGTAATGAGTATTCATGTAAGTACAAAATAGATGATGCTATCCATATGAGATACATCAGGTATATATTTATATATATAATATTGATATAATAACGTGTTTCCTTTACATGAACCACCCCCATATATATATATATATATATATATATATATATATATATATATATATATATATATATATATATATATATATATTTTTTTTTTAGGTTACCGCCCAAGTATTTAACGCACAAGGCGAGTGTAGTGCAGTGAATACATACATATAGATAAGGTATATATATATATATATATATATATATATATATATATATATATATATATATATATATATATATATATATATATATATATATATATATATATATATATTTTTATACATGTGTGATTTTTTATACATATTCACCATTCCTTTTTATACACATGCTTATATTTTCTAAAATGTGTATTATATGTAAATATATAATATGGAAATGTTTTATATATATATTTGCGTGTGTATGCGTCTTCACTTCTAGATATGTGTATGTATACTTGTACAACCGTGTGTGAGTTCCAATAAATAATACACATACACACCCTAACCCTCTCTTTGTCTCCGTCCCTTTCTTCCTATATATATATATATATGTGTGTGTGTGTGTATGTGTGTGTGTGTGTCTGTGCATATATATATATATATATATATATATATATGTGTGTGTGTGTGTGTGTTTGTGTGTATACATATATATATGTATAACACTCTATTTGTCTCCGTCCCTCTCTCCCTATATATGTGTGTGTGTCTGTGCATATATGTGTGTGTGTGTATATATATATATATGCGTGTGTTCGCACGCACGTGTGTGTATGTCAGTGCATGTATATATTATGTGTATGTGTGAGTGCGTTTTTTTCCTCCCCACCTTGATGTCGTCTTTCTTTCTTCATTCAGTTGGCCGCGCCCTTTCTTCCTTGAACAACCCCCAGTCTACCTACCCTAACTCAGTACAAATCCTGCCTTGATTTTTCTATTTTCCTTTCTATGAAAAGTTTTTTTTTTTTTGCTGTTATATTTTTCTTGCAAGGCAGGGGTACCGTGGGTCGTGGTGAGGATCGGCGTAAACATGGCACCCTAGTTACAGGCTCTACAACTCTTATCTCTGCATTCCGCGCCACAAGCGGTGAAGTCTTCTCAAACCTCGCACCCATCGGGCCCCTCTCTCGTCCAAACTCAACCTCGCGGCCCGGCGGTCGGGTGAATATTTAGACCCCACCCCGTTCTAAAATGAACTTTCCACACTACCCCAGCTCATATCTACCTGGCCAATTGCTTCTTGGTCGCTTCCATACGCATTTTTTCTTTTTCGTTTTTTTTTTTTTTTCCTTTATTTACCTTCATTCCACTTTTTTCTTTCTTTCTTTCTTTATCAATTTTTCTTCTCCTATTCTATTCAGTATTTTTTTTTATCTTCCATTTTTCACTTTCTTTCATTTCTATCTTTCTTTTTTCTTTTTTGTTCTTTATAAATTTTTTCTTCTTTTTCTCTTTCGTTTTTCTTTTTTTTTCTTTTTTACTTTTCTTTACTTCATTCCACTTTCCTTTCTTTTTTTTTTTCACCAAATTTTCTTCCTTTTTTCTTTTCGTTGTTTTCCTTTTTTTCTTCCATCTTTCATTTTCCTTCTTTTTTTCTTTCTTTCTTATCTTTTTGCTCTTTATAAATTTTCTTTCTTTTTCTTCCTTTTCTTTCATTTTTTTCCTTTTTTTTTTACTTTGCATCAGACTTTCTCAATTGTCTTTCCTTTTTTCTTTCTTTCGTTCTCAACATTTTCTTCATTCCGCTTTTTTTTCTTTTCACTTTCTCGAATTTCTTTCTTTTTCTCATATTTTATCAATTTGTTCTCTTTCTTTTATTATTCTTTTCTTTATAAACATTACTTCTTTCTTTTAATTCTCTTTCGTTATTTTTTTTTCATTTTTTCTCTTTCTTTTTCGTCTATTTTTCTTCCCTTGATGCCATCCATTTCTTATAATACTTTTTCGCAATCATCTTTCCTTCTTTTTCACTTTCATACTAGAATCCATTTTTCACCTTTTTGTCCTTATCTTACCTTTCTTTCTTTTTAGAATTTTCCATTTTTTTTTCACTTTCGTCCGTTTTTTTTAATTCTCTTTTTATTGGTTTTCATTCATTTTTCTTTCTTGTTTTTTTTTCCTTTTTCACCGTTTCTTACATTTTTTTTAAATCTATTTATATATTTTTCTGGTCTTTTTTTTTTTTAATGACGCTACGTGTTTTGTTTTTCGGTCTCTCTCTCTCTCTCGCCCTCTCCTCAATTTCTTTCCTCTTCTTCGTCTCCCCTTTATTCATTCATTCTATCACTCCCCCCCCATTTCACCTAAATTCTTCTCTCTTCGTGTCAGTCTCTTTTTCTTTCCCCTGCTTCTCTTTATCTGAGAAAACACATCAACTTAGACATGTCCACGAGAATTCAACAAATAGACGTCTATATAGAACGAAGTTAAGGAAACAAATAACTAAAGAAAATTGATCTCTCTCCTCCTCCTCCTCCTCCTCCTCCTCACCCCCCCTCTCTCTCTCTTTCTCTTTATAAAGTATATTTAAGCAGCACGTATTCATCCAAACAGGCATTATTAAATTTAACCGAGAAGGTCATTCTGTTTAATATTATTCTATTTTTCTAATTTTCGAATAGGATGTTGTTTATTAGGATCGAAATTGTGGATCGTTTTCTTTGTTCAAATATTTTCCACCTTTTCAGGCATTTGTGTAGTGCAAGTGCAATTAATGTAATAGGCACATTCCGTTGGCTATATCCAGCCATTTGAATTTTTTTTTTTTTTTTTTTTTTTTGCATATATTAATATTTTATACACCCTTCAAAATATTGTCTTCGGTGGTGAAATTTACTTCATTGAATTTATGGTGGGCAATATTTAAGCAGAAACTTCATGCCTGAAGCCAAAAAAAAGAAAAAGAAAAAAAAGAAATACCCCCAAAAAAAAACGGTGTATCAGTGTATCAAATGGACGGTTTTTCCCTTGACACTGCTATTATTTTAACTATCTCTATAAATTCACTTTCATTTTTTTTTTTTTTACAATAAGATTCACCCTGTAAAAGGCCCGTGGTCAGTTTTATTAAAATTCTAATAATCGCTTTTTAAAATAATAAACATTGGCAAAGAGTAAAGGTATTTAAAATAAAAGCGGTGTCAGAGAAAAAACTGTCCTTTTCAACAAACCGTTATTTGGTGGGGGGGATATTGCGGTACGTTGGTTATTTTGTGTAATAATGGATTCCGGTATTTTGAGTCTTTCCTTGCATTGGGTGATGTAGTGTATTTTGGTATTATTCACTAATATTTGGCTTCGGTTTATAGTCGTATTTTGCTCGTGCGTGATGTGCTGGTCGATATGTGCATAAATTGAACTGAGTTTCAACAAGTGAGAGCAGTGCATGTTTTTTGATTGTTTGTTGTTGATATTGGTGATGCAATCTTCTGGAGAGCATGAAAAATAAATATTAAAAAAGATGGAGATCGCTGCAGCGGACGCCAGCTTAAGTACCTTGCTTCTTGACCCACAGAATCAAAAGTTCTTGCTATGAGAGGAATCTCACTCTGATGGATTTGTCGGCGAAGCGACCATGATATTATTGTCTTAGGGCGTTCGATACCGTTGGGAAGTGTCTGAAAAGCATACCACATGTTGACTCAAACCTTGTAAGCAAAATTGGGTAAGTGAAACTGTTTGAAGCCATCAATTGTAATCGTAATGTTGATCACGCCTGATTATGTAAAACTCTAACAAAGGTACGAACAGCATGGTTGTAGAATAAGTCACTGACTGGCTTTGTGGGTGTTGAAGTTTCACACATCTTAGCTAGCCAACGACAAGCGTACACGGAAACGAAGTGGTTACCCTCTATGTCTTGTATTGCTGATGATTGTTCATATAAGCTGTCACTTTCTCGGAAACGATCGGATGTAAAAAAAAGAACTTTCAAGCAATAAGAAGAAGATTTTTAGACGAAATAGTTACCGTTTATATATATATATATATATATATATATATATATATATATATATATATAATCATTTTACCTCAAACAATGCCGCTAGTACGCAAGGGATTACAGAGAGTAAAAGTGAGAGAAAAGACTGGGTAAAGAGTGGAATTGAGGAAACGATAAAATATGAACGGGGTTCAAGTCAACAGAAGATGATGGTTGATGTTGCATTTAAGATTTTCAAGATTGTAGTTATCAGGGAAGCAAGTAAGCGGATGGAGTTCCACTATCGGGAAGTGCGAGCAAAAGAACTGTTAGAGTAGAAGTGGCTATTTCAACATTAAAAGGGTGGGACCTAGATGCCAATCTAGTAGCATACTTAAATTCCTGTAGTCGTGGCACCAGAGGAAAAAAAAGGTTCGTCAGAGCAGTTGCCATGAAAATATTTGTAGAAAAGATTGAGGGAAGCCATGTCACGTTGGTGAGAAAGTGACTGAAGTTAATATGCCAAGTCATGATCGATTACATAACAGATCCTTCTTTGGATTTTGTCAAGAACCTCGAGATGAACAGCAGAAGCAAGAGACAAGATATAGTAGCAGTATTCAATACACGGACGAATGGTAGATCTCTAAATGTGCAAGACGAGAAAAAACCTTCTGGTACGACACAATGAACCATTTTTTCTTGTAATAGATTCAACTATTGATTCAATATAGTTGATTCACTTCAACTCAGTTGAAAACATGAGGCCAAGAAGTTGCATTGAGACATTCTCCTGGATTCGAGCATCAGCCATGGTGATGGCAGGCAGTTTCTCTATGGTGGTCAAATGAGAGCATTTTAGTTTTGGAGGCATTAAAATTTACAAGCCATTTCCTGTCTCAGTTAGCCACTGTTTGGAGGTCCTTTTCAAGAGCAGCGGCCAGGTTAATTTTGTCATCTCTGACGGATTTGCTATTAAAACAGGAATAAATGGTAGTGTTATCTGCATAAAGGCCTACTTGAGAACTGATGACACCAGGAAGATCATTGATGAAGATCAGAAACAGCGTAGGACCCAATATAGAGCTTTGGGGAATAACCGCGTTCATGTGAAATGATCTGGAAACGAGCCCGTTCAGAACCATCTTTATTTCACGATTTGATAGGAATGATTGGATTAAATCAAACAATCATCATGTAATACGATAGCCCTGAAGCTTATGTAGAAGACCAGCATACCAAACCCTGTCAAATGCCTTTGAGATATCTATAGCCACATCTAGAGCTTCGCCGTTATTATCAAGAGCTTCATATACATATTCAGTGATGACCGTAATCACATCAGCGGTAGACCGTGTAAAATGGAATCCATATTGTTTGTCAGATAGTAGGTCGTAAGAGGGAAGATGCTTAACCATTTCAGCATTGATTAAAGCCGCGAATATTTTGCCGAAAAGCGGTAGAAGACAAATAGGGCGATAGTTAGAGCGGTCAGAAGGTTCTCCAAAAACAGGGACCACAGAAGAGGAAAGCAGGAAGCAGCGAGGCAATAGTTGTAGAGTCTGGAGAGAACCGGAGCCAGCTCGGGAACACATTTCTTTAAGACGACGGCTAGTATCTCGTCACATCCATTTGCCTTATGAGGATCTATACCAAAGAGAAATCACAAAGTGTTCCCTTTAAGTGAAAAGGGGACATTTATTGACTTAATAAAGACAGGAAGAAAAGTTAGGATTTACGACAAGAAAGAATTTTCAGCATACCGCACTTTCCTTATCCTAAGACGAACTTTTTATAAGCTGAACCGTCAGTGACCCAACTAGTCACGGGTAGTCTATATTATATATATATATATATATATATATATATATATATATATATATATATATATATATATAGTGGAACACACCTATTCTATAGTTAATAGACTCTCCCACCTATAATAAGTAGAAGTAGTAAGAGTCGCTCAGGAGTCAGTGAGTGAGTCGATGTCGGACGACAGTTAGTCGAACACTAAAGTATCAGCGACCACAACTAGATTACTCTGCGTTATACCTATTATATCAAGTTCCTAACGTTTTGTACGTCGAACCTATTTTAGGACCGACTTAGTACAAATAAAGCCTCCACTGTGAAATCACACCACAACAATATGTTGTTCCGACTGACAGCTGACACCACCTCTGTGTACAAACGTATTACATTTATAGTATTCTCTGTTTTACTGTAATAATACAAATGGATAGTCGGTAATATATCTATACATTAATAGCGGACTGTGGCAGTGGCAATGCCAAAGTAACACACTGTCTACGCTCTTGAACGCAGCCCTGAAACATCAGCTGGGAGTCAGATGTAAACACGCCGGTGTGTTACGACGATATGTCGTGGCAAGTACGAGTTGTTTCTGCTGTGAATAAGCACAACATCGTGTGCTGAACTGTTGAAAATCTAATTAATAATAGCCACAAATATTTAATAATAGGTCCCAAATGTAATAATTTGTTGTGACAGAAAGATAACTGATAGTGTAGGGTTGGCATTCGGACTTGCTAGCAGGGCCGGTGCAAGTGTCTCGGGAGCCCCACCGAATCTATTATATGCCTCCACCTCGAATCTATGACACGGGGCCACTTGAATCTATGACACGGAACCCCAATCTATGATACGCCCCCCCCCCACTCTATTACATCTCAATTTTCATAAGGTAGTATTCGTATAAAATACAAATGTCCGTGTATTGAATACTGATACATATTGTAACCTAATTATGCATAAAAATGGATCATATGCAATCTATGTGAATGATTCAACTAGAAAAATGGAAAATAAATAAAATAAAATGTATCTAAATATAAATTAGAGACATGTCATAATAGATTGTTCCATCTGAAATAAAACAACAATGTTATTCAGAAATTTTTAATGTTAACTTGAGATTTTTCTTGTTAAAAAGTTCAATAATTTTAACACATTCAACATCATACTTATTATAAAACCCAGGTTGTGTGTGTGTGTGTTCGTTTATATATTGAATCGGATTTCCTACATTTTTCAACCGATTTCAACAAAACTTCACAGGACTACGTAAAATTACCTTGCGGTGGTTCTGACAGTGTCAAAAATTGGAAAAACACAATTGTTTTTGCGCGAAATTAAGAGGCATCGCTGTTTCGAGAATGAAAGGGGGGCAACTCATATCAAGTTATACTTATAAAACCCAGGTTGTGTGTGTGTGTGTGTGTGTGTGTGTGTGTGTGTGTTCGTTTATATATGGGATCGGATTTCCTACATTTTTCAACCGATTTCAACAAAACTTCACTTTTTTTTTTTGGCAGGTAGTGTTTCTTATTATCTTGCACACTTTTTTTCTTTATTTTTTTTTCAGAATGCTTTAAAAATTCCATTTACAAGACAATTGTTTATAATAAAATTCTATTCAATCGGTAGACTCATAACGATTGAAAACAATGTTTTTTGTTTGAGTTTGGATTTGACCAATTCGTAAAAAAAAAAAAAAAAAAAAAATGATTAAGACATGCGTATCCGTCAACCTTAAACAATAATCTTTGTCAATTTTATTTTTCAGTCTTTATGATGGTCGATACTTGATCTATCTCTTACTGTTACATCCCCGGGCAACGCCGGGCTCTACTGTTAGTTATGGATAAAAAAAAAAAAAATTAGTGAATTTTATATGGTGTTTTTCGGGACTTAATATGAGCAAAACAAATTCACGGATTTGGACGCAAAAAGAAGACCCCCCCTCCCCAGAATGACGTCAAAATCCTTTATTAGTTATGCTTAGATTAATTTGTAACGCATATATACGTAGAAAAAAAGCAAATGTTGATAAGATATTGAGGGTCACAAAGGACTGTCCCGTGGCCTCCAATCTGGTTTATCCTGCTAGTTGAGGGTGGGGAATAGTACGCACCGACCCTGCTTGCTTGTACGGTAAGTTATTCAATCATCAAATATTAAAAAAAAATAAACCAAAAAAAACTATTTAATTATAGGGTGCATCTTACCACTTGTATCGTCTTAACACACGGGAACTACCGTCATTTTTATTACAGTATAATGGCAGAATTGCTTCATTATTAGTTATTGTTATTAGACTTTTAATTTGCTTAATAAGATCTACGATAAGAACAAATCTAAAAAATTACATGCTAATGTTGCTAAGATCTACGATAAGAAAAATGTCAATCTTGGACATTTGTGTCCTAAAAAAGGACGGATTTTACCTTGACACCGCTATTATTTAAACTACCTTCACTCCCCAGCAATAGTGTTTATTATTTTTGTTGTCAATTCTCAAGAATAAATAAAATGTATAAATTCACTTTTGTATGTTTAGATTTTATTAAAATTCCAATCATCGCTTTCTAAAACAATAACCATTGACGAGGAGTGAAGGTAGTTAAAATAATAACGGCGTCAAGAGAAAAACTGTCCTTTTGACACTCCGTTCTTTTTCTTGTTTTGTTTTGTTTTTGTTTTTTTGCGGGGAGGAAGGTCCAACATTTGCGGAAAAAAATTCCATCCGTTTTTGCAACTTTACATTGAGGTTGCAAAAACGTTTTTTCTAGACTCCTTCATAGCGTGCTCGCCATGTTACATTATAACGTTGCAAATACGTTACCTTGTAAGATTACATTAAAAAGGGATGAGTAATAAATTCCAGGAAAATACCAGAACGTTCACCCATCAACTAAATTAGTGATTCTAATTAAGAAAACCTTTTCTCCACCAATTATTTTGGGTAAAAAACGTTTCAATTTCAGAAGAATTTATTTTTAATATGGTAACTAAGCAACTGAGGAACCTTGAAGTACCCGAGGGGTGGCTAAAACCTCTACCAGACGTATTGGTTGACTCGTTTCAAGCTCAGAAAAACGTAAAAAGAAACAAGATCGACGTTTGTAGATGGCTTTTGAACGTTATGCTCGGACGTATTTATTCGTCTGTGTCTGCAAAAGACACTTTAGGTAAAAACGTATATACACGTCTACGCCAGGGAACGGGTTAACTGAAGAAAAAATAGTCTGATGTTATTTGACCAGTGCGGGATTTTTTTTATGGTTAAACGTTGAGAATGAGTGCTCAGTTTGGGGTCAAGACAATATTTGATTGCAACTTTTATGGTAGCTGCTAAGACAATATTCCCAGACAATATTTGATTGGAACGTTATGTGTTACCTGAAAATCGTGCCTAACAAGATCTACATCAAGAACGAATCTCTTACGCGGCACATATCTTTTACGAATAGGCTATTTTGCAATATGCTAATTTGCGTAAATATTATTATGAAGTCGGGCTAGGTGGAAGGGATTGCTGGTAGTAAAATTACACTAGTGAGCGTTAGGGGATGGAATTAGATTTCAGGGTATAAGTGACCATAGCTCTCCACAGCATCCCATCCCTTGGGGACCTTATCAGTTTTTCCCCATTTGTTAAAGCCTACATCCTACCGTATCGTCACCCATTCACAGAAATTCGTCGGGTAGGTGGATTGGTGCCTTTCCCTCTTGCCCTCAATATGCCCCGTGAATTTTCCAAGCCTTCTTTCCTCATTATATGATAAAGGAATTTCAGCTGTCTTTTCTTGATTCTTAGTAGAAGTGTTCTTTCTGTTGTTATTTTCTTTAAGACTTCCTTCTTGCTTACTAGTTCCGTCCATTGAATTCTCAGTATCCTTCTGTAGAACCACATTTCTACTGCTTCTAGATTTTTCCTCATCTGTTGGGAGATTGTCCAGCATTATTGGATATGGCATAGCAATACAGCACCGTTTCCTTTGATTCTAATGAAATCTTCCGTTTCTCATCATATTATATTGATGCCTGACTCGGAAAAAAAACTACAGTACCTCCTAGACATGGCGGTAGAAGAAACTTGGAAAAAGAAATAACGAAGATCATAGAAAGTATGGTCATCAGCAAGGGTCCAAGATACGATTTACAAATTGCAAATGTGAACATCAAACTGGTGTAGAAATTTAAATATCTGGAAAGCATTTTAACAGAGGATGAGCTTAGTCAAAGCCGCTTGGGAATACCAGTGCTGTAAGCTTGGATGTGCGGGTGGTGTAATGGTTAATGGCTCAGAATTGGAAATCGGAGAGCTGAGTTCCAATTTCTTTTGGGTTTGTTATATTCACTTACGCGCAATTTCCTTTGGGAAAGGGATAAATTCACCTCTTCGCCAGCTATGGACGAATCAGCAAGAGTTGTATTACTAAACCATTACTATCTTAACAAAATTCTTACAATTAAAAAAAATTCAGGTTTTAAAACAAATCAAATCAAATCATAAATAACCTGCAAAGGTTTGATAACCCGTAAGAAAACAAATCAATCAGTCATTTAACAGGGGATGGAAAATGCGACACCGAAATCCGAACATACATTGAACTAGCGAAACATATTCAAAGTGACGAGAAACGGAAAACCTTAATTGTACATATAGAATTCAGCGAGAATTTTTAGCCGATTGTTTTTTTTTAGACTAAAAAGCCAGTCTAAAGGACGTATTTATTCGTCTGTGTCAGCAAAAGACACTTTATGTAAAAACGTATATACACGTTTACGCCGGGGGAAGCGGCTAACTGAAGAAAAAACATTCTGATGTTATTTGACCAGTGCGGACTTTAAAATAGGACCATGCTCGGGTTCCGGCAACTATTTTGCAGCGCCTATTAAAAATGCCACGTTCTGTGCAGAAATTTACTTAATTTAATTTCAGTTCGACATTCCAACCACCTGAAGAAGACCGGAGCGTACAACGGCCGAAACGTTGTAATAAATATGGCGGCAAAGATGAGGACAATAGTCCGAATAATGTAAATAAAGAAATTTACTTGTTTGAGGATTAAGGAATAAGAGGAGACGGACGAACTAACTGTCAATCGCTTGCAAGATTTGGACACAGGCGACTATTCGACGCCTGCTATTCTTTGGTTAATACTCTATAGTCCTTATATTGCCCCGATTTTTATAGGAATTCGATGCTAAAGCGAAATGAATGTTGCCACTTTGTCTTTATCCTTAATGTACTGACTGTCCGCTTTTAAATCAATTAGTACTCAAAGCTTCGTCTTGAAGTTTATTTCGGCCTTTATCTCTTTGCCCAAAAAGGCCAGACTTCAAAACAACTTGACTAGTTCGTGTGAGTTCCCAAGGGATTTCACTACTGACGGTGGGGGTTACTAACCTACCATAATGTACCCAAAGACGTTACGCGAACACATTTTCGTCTCTCACTTCTGAAAATCGTTGCTTTTTCTCCTTTATTTCTTTCTTTCTTTCTTTCTTTCTTTCTTTCTTTCTTTCTGTATTTATTTATTTATTTATTTGTCATGTTATTTCTTTTCATTTTTCTTTCTTTTTTTGTCATGTTGCCATTTCTCTTCTTTCTTTCTTTTCTTTTTTTCCTTCCTTTTTTGTCTTCCTTCCTTCCTTTGTCATGCAGCCATTTCGTTTACTTCAATTCTTTGTTTGTCTGTTTCTTTCTTTTTCTTTCTTTTTTCTCTTTCTTTTTTTGTTAAGTGGCCATTTCATTTCTTTCTTTCTTTCTTTCTTTCTTTCTTTCTTTCTTTCTTTCTTTCTTTCTTTCTTTCTTTCTTTGTCATAGTGTCATTTCTTTTCCTTCCTTCCGTTTTTGTCTTCCTTCCTTCCTTCCTTCCTTCCTTCCTTCCTTCTGTTGTCCAGTATTTGATTTATTTTAAACAAAGTTTAAATATTATTGTCTATTCTTTTTATAATTTTCATTATTATTTTATATTTTATTTTTTATTCATTTATAATTATAATATCCTTACAAATGTCATCATTTTCCCCATAACTTCTTTACTTTATCCAACAAAGTTGCTTTATTAATCTTGCCATCACCTCCTCCTAAAGAGACAAGCTTTTTAATACCTTCAGTGTGTTATCCGCGTGTCATTACTTTTATTTTAGCCTTTCCTCGATCTATTTTTGACTTATCAGTTATAATGTTTTAATATCAAAAGCTTGTTTAAAAAGGCTCACAGCCTGTAAATCCAAGAGGAAGCCATAAACAAGAGATGTTCCAAGATTAGAGGAAACATCTCCCTTATCTTACGTTTTTCTTCAAACATTTTAATAAAACGTTTAAAAAATATTAGTCGGAAAAATAATAAATTAAACGGGTAATTTGCTTTTTAAGACTCGCGATAAATATGTAATAAAAAATTGCAGAATATATATATATATATATTTATATATATTTTTCGAATTAAGCATATTATATATATTAAGCATATTATATATATATATATATATATATATATATATATATATATGTTTTCGAATTAAGCATATTATATATATATATATATATATATATATATATATATATATATATATATATATATATATATATAATATGCTTAATTGAAAATAACAAATAAATTTTGCTAAAATTTAACGTTTTGGAGTTAATAGATGTTCGAATTCATTCGCGTCGCGGCAGCCATTACTGGCTGTGTTTGCATATATTTGTTGTGGAACAGTCTTGATTATTGCACACGCAATGAGTCTTCAGTTGCGTAGAAACTGAATCAAATAATAACCGTAAAAAGGCCGTTAACCATGTAATCTTCCGCGCGAATCTAATCAGCAACGAATGTAGGCAAACATCGCCAGTAATGGCTGCCGTGCCGTAACGCGAATGAGTCCGAAAGTTTATTGTTGATAAACTCCTAAACAAAATTTCTCCATTATTTTCGAATTAAGCATGATTGTAAATTTACACGTAAATATAACTATTCGGCAAATTTTTATTACATATTTAGCGCGGGGCGTAAAAATGCAAATTATCCAATTAGACTACAGACACTGTCAATTTATATTTTACTTAAAAAAAATTGCAATTAATATAATTTTTTATACCTTATATTTCTTAAAAGCTTCCGATGTAAATAAAAACAAAAGGCACACTGACATACCGGTGTAAAGGCAAATAATCACCCGCGAAATTTAAATCCGATTCATTAAAAAATAAGTTTTTTGTCTTTTAGTCTTACACCGAAATAAAACTATCGCTTTAAATTACAACATGTTTATGATTTATGAATGATTTTATAGTTTTTAATTGTGAATCTTAACTTGCGATTTGAATACATTGAAATTTTTTTAACACCGCAAACAATTTCCGCGATATTAATTAATTTGATTTTAATTGCATTTCCTCAAATGGAA